>VOQJ01034324.1:15922-35545 GCA_015052665.1 Apistogramma diplotaenia | reverse complement strand
AGTGCCAATATTAGCTTAAGGTTGCTCTATGACTACTGTCAACAGAGGAGAGGGTGTTTAAGGGTCATGATTCTCATGATTTTTGCACCAAAACACCAGCAGAGCATTCTGGGATTTGTAGTATTAGCAGTACATGTGCTGTAGGCTCCAATACTGGTGGACCAGCTCCAATTGTCCTTTGGTATGGCTTCACGGGCCAAATATAATTATACTGTGGGCCAAATTTGGCCCGCGGGCCAGAGTTTGACACCTATGATCTATTGGATTGAGATCTGGTGACTGCAGAGGCCATTTGAGTGCAGTGACCTCACTGTCATGTTGAAAAAGCCAGTTTGAGATGATCTGAGCTTTGTGACATAGCACGTTATCCTGCTGGCAGCAGCCATCAAAAGATGGATACACTGGGGTCATAAAGGGAGGGATATGGTCAGCAACAATGTTCAGGGCTGTTGTGGCATTTAAATGTGCGCGCCAAAAAAAATCCCCCACACCATTACACCACCAGCAACAGCCTGAACCGTTGATATGTTACAGGATGGAGCCATATTTTTATGGTTTTTCTGCCAATTTCTGACTGTACAACACCATATCACTGCAGACACTGACTCAATAGATCAGGCAGTGTTTTCACAATCTTCTGTTGTCCAATTTTGGTGAGCCCATGTAAATTTAGTATGACAGGAGTGGCACCTGGTGTGGTCTTCTGCTGCTGTTAGCGCATCCGCTTCAAGATTCGACGTGTGTTCAGAGATGCTCTTCTTCATCCTTGGTTGTAATGGATTATTTGAGTCATTGTTGTCTTCCTTTCAGCTCAAAGTAATCTGGCCATTCTCCTCTGATGCCTGGCATCAACAAATCATTCTCACCCAGAGAACTGCTGCTCACTGGATACTGCATCTTTTTCTGACTACTGTTTGCAACTATAGAAATGGTTATGTGGCACCAACAACCATGTCATGTTCAAAGTCACTCCAGCATGAACATGCAGATGAAACAGGTATACCCAAGGAAGTGGCCAGTGAGTAGAAAGAAGGCTTGATTCAAACAGTGGTGGCTGAGAAGCTGTTGTAGAAAGGAAGATAATGTATGTGATCCTGTTTTTGTTGGAGAGATGTGTCACCGTCATATGTGTACTCGCTCTCGAGGTTTGTAATGTTCGCGTCTTTAAGATGAATGTCTCAGAGGTTCTAGTTTGTCTACCCAGGATTGCTTGGTTTCCATTACTAAGGTACTTAAAATAAAGGCTCTCCTTGTCTTTGAGTTGTTGGAATAAACATTTCAATTAATCCAAACCCTAAGGTTTGACGACGTTTTAGTACTACCGGCTTTCTGTTTGTACTATTTTGTACTGTTCATTAGGGATTAATGTGTGGATACATGGTTGAATACAGGCAACTTGACCTTTGTAAAATATCCAGTGCTTTTGGTACAGTAAGTATCAGCACAATTGAAATTTTACCATTTTTGAAAATCTCTAATTAATCTCCAAGACGAACGCCTGGAATAAAAGGTTAATACAACAGGGCATTCCTGTGACTTCCAATCAAACTGCATTCTTTTAGCTCTTCCTCACAAGTTCCCTCGCTGCTTTATTTGGTCTTTTACTAGATTTATTCTAAGCAATTATTCGCCTTTGCAAGTGTTATGACACTCTTAAATAAAATAAAAAATAAACTTTGGTAAACAACAGCAGACTACATGTACGGGCACTGTTTTTCACACAGTCTAGCAACTTTCCCCACATTGTGTTGAGTGTTAACAGTGTGTTAATTTGTGGAAGGCTGCAGCAGCACTGTAATTATATGTCTCTGTTTGTACTGTTGGGCTTATAGAATAAGGAGTTTATTTACATCTGTAATATACACTCTGTTTTTGCATGTGTGTGTGTGTGTGTGTGTGTGTGTGTGTCTCCATTTCAAACAAGGACAGCAGTTAGCTGAGGTGCAACACCTTTTCTCTCATTAGGCTTACTAAACAGGATAATGATTCCCCCGAGAGCCTCCGTCGCTCTGCATGCCCTGTCACTCCCCGCACCGCCATCACCATGGTGATCAAAGCCAGATGTGCGCACTGCTGTTGCCGCCAACAAAGCACAACTGTACTCTGTGTTTTTACAGTTGTCACTCTGCTCAGTGCCATAGCCCTTGGGGATTTTTTCTGTGCTGCAAAAAAAAAACAACAACAGACAAACCTATAAACAAACCAGTTTTCCTCTTGGACCTCCGCACACTGTTCAACTGAAAAGAAAGAAAGAAAGAAAACAAGTCACGTCTGACGAGTGAAAGTCAGTTACAGGTCCGTGTAAATTGACACGGCTTTTTCTTTTTTTATACACCATTTGACACCTAAACTAAAGGCTTGCCCAGCTGCGATGCAGTTTCACAACACAACTTTTTCTCCTCTTTAATTTATTGGCGTGCCAACACGTAGCTGCCGTAATTCTGCCTGTTCCGACAGACATTAGAAGTTTCACCCACTCTTGTGAGCCAAACTTATTAAACTACCAAGAAATGATCCGTAAAGATCAGCCGCTCCTGACAACAACAACACTGAACCAAACCTTACTAATTTGTTTTGACTGCAGATGAATGAACGTGCAGAACGTTCAGACTGCAGGATACCATTCAGCTGTTTGAAGAGGGAATAAATCAGCGCATTGGGACAGATAGCGAGGTGTTCAATAACTGGTGGGTTATTTTGCATGATTGCCAAATATGTTATTTGTTTGAAAAGCAGCGAGGAATGAATGTTCTATCTTTCATGTTTTTAAACAACAAAAACATCAACAAACATCTGTGCGAGACAGAACAACAAAGACAAAGAACTGAAAGAGGGCAAAGAAGGAAAAGAAATGCGCTGGTATAATGCAACAGTGATCAAAGAAAAGCAGACAAGAAACAGAAAACCACACCTGCAGAGACAGATGGAGGTAGCCCCAGAAAAGAAAAGAGAGGGCAACACAGCGCTGCAAGAAGCGCAGGTAGACAGAAAGAAATGAAGGAGAAATAATAAGGAAGGCGGGAAATATTTTATTGCCGATTTAAGCTTTTTAACGACAACCGGCGCTTAGCACAAACACGAGCCCGTCGTCAAAAGGCAGGTCTGGTTTGATCAATAAACTGTAAAGAACAGCGAGATCCCGACTTGCCCCCGGCTGACACCATTAGCACGTTGGTTTACCACCATGACTGTCTCCTCCTGGATCTGAGCCAAGCAACAAGGTGACTTGGCTTGAGCTGTCCCATGATTAATCAGGTTCTGCCACAAAGTCGTGCGCTCTGATGCAGCCTCACACATCAGAAGAGGAAAAGAAAAGAGAAAGAAAATGCTAAAGATACAAAAATCCATCTCTCAGAGCTTCAATTTGTTTTAAAGTGTTGGCAACAGCTCAAGGATTGTTCCCTTTACAATCTGAACCCAGACATACTGAGGACACTATCAATAAGAAAGATTCAAACAATGTGCTGGGATTACCAGATGAACAGTAGAGCTTCATCCCAGCACACGATTGCTCTAAAACAACCAATTCAATGTAGATCCTCTCTCGCAAGTCTGAAGAGAGACAATACACTTTAATGTTAATCAATAGCGCGGTACATAGGCTCGGTAACAGCTCACACCTCACTCGTGCAGCTGCAGCCAGAAGCATCTTTCAGATCAGTCTGCTGTATTTTTCCCCGGTGTGAGCGGACTGAACGCGGCCCGCGGCCGAACACTTTCTGTGCAGACCTCGACAAAAGGCCAAAACGCGTCGGCTAGCTGCATCTGCTTATTATATTTCAACAAGGTGGAAGAACATCACAGGCTCTCGAGCGCGCCGACAGCTCACAGTGTGCACAATCCGAGCAACGATGACATTTCAACCAGAACACATTTGGCACGGGAAGCTAATAGCACTTTAACATATTTTCTTGTAGGCTGTGATGGATGGCTACCTCCTTTCTAACCTATTTTTGCAAAGGAGGTTAGGCAGGACGTCATCAACAGTAGATTACAGCACGATTCTGCCCACTAACCTGAAAATAGAAATCCCCCCTTTTTTTAAGGACACTCCACAGTAGATGTGTAAAGGCAGTTATAAATACAGCAGAGTTTAGTTTTCAGCATTTCATTCTTAAAGAAAAAAAAGTGACAAATCTGCTGATCCACCCCCCCCCCAACCCCCCAGCCCCCAGAAATCCTCAGACACATTTTTAACTTCATCTCTGATCAAAGAAGCCCAGATTGCAATCTGCTACGCAATATGTTTTGCTCCATTTTATTAGGCCCATAGATAAACCCCATGGATGGAACGCAGGCCTGTGAGTAATGAAGACCCCTCAACATAACAAAATCCTACCCACTCTTATGTGCCCCTTCTCCTCTCAGTTTGCAGCGGCTACGAGTTTAGCTGGTCATTTTCCTGCTTTTCGTTCAAAGGAGCAGACCTGCGCAGATGATGTGACAGCATATAATCAGATTGTAGCTCTTGGAAGCCAGAGTAAGGAATTATAAACTCATTTTGTAAGTGATAAACACACAGATTGGGACGAAAAGTATCACTGGATACGCTCCATAATGTTGCAGCACTGTCCCTGCAGCAAGCAGACATGTTAAATGTTTGGATTAAAACAGATAGTTATCATCTACAGTCCAACCTGAGTGCAAAATCCTGAAATTGTATTTTTTTTTTCTTTTTGGCAGATCGTTTCAATGTTCTGTCTCATATTTCTCTGCACATTTTTCTTGCATGCACAGCATCTACCAGAGGTGGCAAAGGTGCTGCCATTCTGTACTTAATTTGAAGTACAAGTTGAAGTACAGGTTCAACTTCTTTACTCAAGTAAAAGTAAAGTACAAGCTCTAAAATGTACTCAGAGTAAGAAAGTAAAAGTAGCTCTTTCCCTCTTTCTTCATCTCTGAGTGAACTGTTCTCTTTTCTCTCCCTGGAAATACAGCAGCTGTTCTTTTAGCGAGCAGACACTTTTCGCGCTTTACGTAGAGGCTACACGTCTACGTAAATTGGAAAATGAGCTGTTTCTGGTGTCTGAAGGAGCTCTCCCTCCCAAACTTTTCTCAGACGTGTTAAACCTAAAGTAACGTGCTTGTTTTGAAAAAGTAAAATGTAGTAAGAACATAAATTTGTGTAAACACATAGGGAGGAAAAGTAAAAAGTAAAATAAATAAGTAAAGTACAGACACCTGAAAAATCGAAGCATTTGCACGTGGTTACTTCCCGCCAATAATCTCTACCCGGATTTTCAGTGATGTCACTTTCAGGGGACTGCATGCCTGAGGTCTGCTTTGTCTTCTCGTTCTGCTGTAAAAAAAAACGGTCTGTTTTCAGTTTCAGTTACTTAACTTAGTCCGTGACATTTGCATCCTCAATTTGTTATTTAGCCCATTGTTTCATCTTCCACTGGCTGCTGCACAACTCGAAAGCAGAATGTTTCAACCCCCATGATTAAGAGTCAAGGTGTCCTTTCAGCAAATGCTGCTCTTGTGAGGGTTTTTTTTCTCTCCTCCAAACATACCTTTGCTGACTGTGAACAAATGGCTCAATTTTAACTTCATCCGTCCACAGCACTGCTTTCCAAAGCGACTCTGCTTTCCCAGATGTTGCTCTGCACACTTTCGTTTTTGACTTTTGTCTTGATGCCAAAGGCAAGGTTTCCTTTTGTATCCCATGTAGACCACACATCAATTTTGCACAGGTGAATGTTGCAGAAGCCCCTCCTGTGTCAGTTCAGCCTTCCAGCAGCTCCAATGTGCAGTCATATGGGAGGTTTACTGTGCCTCTCTTTAGGATCTTATTTTGACTTCCACACTTTTTCTTTCCACAGTTTCATAATTATATTTTGAACAGCACAAATTAAAAACTGGAAACATTTTGATATCATCACACATTATACAGCGGGGAAAATATGTTTTTGATACGCTGCAGCTTTTTAAATAATTAATTTGCATTTTATTGCATGAAATAAGTATTTGATCACCTACCAACCAGCAAGCATTCTGGCTCTCACAGACCTGTTAGTTTTTCTTTAAGAAGACCTCCTACTCTGCACTCATTACCTGTATTAATTACACCTGATCCAACTTGTTACCTGTATAAAAGACACCTGTCAACACAGGTCAGTCACACGCCAACCTCTCCGCCGTGGCCAAGACCAAAGAGCTGTCTAAGGACACCAGGGACAAAATTTTAGACCTGCACAAGGCTGGGATGGGCTACAGGACAATAAGCAAAAAGCTTGGTGAGAAGGCAACAACTGTTGGTGCAATTATTAGAAAATGGAAGAATCACAAGATGACTCAATCTTCCTCGGCCTGGGGCTCCATGATCTCACCTCGTGTGGAAGAACGGGCAGGAACCACAGTATGGGAGGACCTGGTCAATGACCTGAAGAGAGCTGGAACCACAGGCTCAAAGATGACCATCAGTAACACACTACACTGTCATGGATTAAAATCCTGCACACAGGGTCCCCCTGCTCACACCAGCACATGTTCAGTCCCGTTTGAAGTTCACCAATGACCATCTGGATGATCCAGAGGAGGCATGGGAGAAGGTCATGTGGTCAGAGACCAAAATAGAACGTTTTGGGATCACCTCCACTCGCCATGTTTGGAGGAAGAAGAAGGATGAGTGCAACCCCAAGAACACCATCACCGCTGTGATGGTGTTCTTGGGGTTGTATTGTATTGAAGGGAAGATGGGTGGGGGAGGAGTGGACCGAAATTATTTAAAAATTATAAAACATGATTTTCTGGATTATTATTTGTTTAGATTCTATCTCTCACAGTTGAAGTGTACCTACGATGAAAACTAACTGCTGTTAGATCTGAATGCAAACTGATTTCCTGCTGCTGATATCGTCTTGTCAAAATATGCAACATCTTCAATTAAGCTTTGATGTCGCACCTTTTTGAGTAACCTCTGTCAGTCCCAATGGAACACTCGGATGGCCCCGATAATCGAATCATCGATTACGGACCAGCCCACGGCACACGTTACCGCTTCCCCTCGGTGCATCTGAAAGAAGCGGCCCAGCGAAGGAAGCAGCTTTTCTGGATCTTGATTTAATTTTATGGTTTTCAAAAGCTATTTTGAGTCTTTGCAGTGCTTTCCATTACACAATCTATGTTTTGCAGTTTTTTTTCCCCACGCACAGTGCCACCTGACAGCCACAGAGTCACAGGCAATTAGCATCAGTTTCCAGTCTTGTCTCATGCATAGATTTCTTTGGTCCTTGAATTCTCTTAATCTCGATGATCTTAATGATGATATTCATGATTCATAATATTCTTTGCAAAGCAGTGATGGAGAATGTTCTTGTTAATATATTCACCAGCACAGTGGAGAACTGCAAACCAACTAAAGAGAGTGTGAGAGGTACACTCACACTGTAATGCATTATACACACCACTCCTGGTTTATATTGGTTAGTTTTGATGTTGGATCCACTTGTTCAGAGCTGGGGGTGATTGAGTGTTGATAAAAGGCTTGAAGAGTCCAATAACGCCTTGTTTAGGCTGACATACCTTACAAGTTAATTAATGCCTATTAAGTTCTGAGTACTTCAGATTTGCTTTTGTGCATTAATAGATCAACTGAAGCTGAATTCAATAAGAATCCAAAAACAGAAGAAGAAACAAAGATGTTGGTTACACCTATTTTAAGAACCAGAATCACTTGAAAATCAGTTTTGTGTTTGTAGTACATTAATTATCTGTACTATCATCATGGCACAATGTCTGTTAATATAGAGGAGAACACCCACACACAACCCCTAGATCAAAAATAAAAAGCGAGAACCTTAAAAAAAAAGTCTATTTCATAAAGATAGATGCAGTTCTCAGTGGAATTGAGAAGAAAAAGGGGAAAAATATAAATTAATTCTCTACTGAAGCATACATTTTACAATAACCTGACTCTGAAGTAGCAGGCAGGAAACTATAAGAAAAACAGACCTTTGATTTTAAACCACTCAGTGAAAGCCTGCTACAACCATCTAAAGCTAACTCAAGGCCATTGCTGGAGCTTGGCAGGCACCTGCTTTCCTTTCCCAAGTGGCTCACTGCATCACTGGGGAGATGTTTGTCTCTGGCTCTGCTCCAGATGGGGACAGTTGTGCTGTTCATGGTGCTGAAGGTATTCACCAGCTGGCAGGTTACAGGAAGTAGACCTTGTCAGATGGTGGGTTAACTGGTCAGCAGATCTCTGTTTCCCGTCACTTCTTAGTTCTCTCTCTGCTCAGTTTATGCAGGACTTGTGAGTTAAGTAGAACCTAGTTATGTTTTAGGATGTTATTTAAGTTCACATATACTTTTCAAAAGCTTTAAGTCAGAGTCTCAATTTGATTGAGAACATTTAAGAATCCGAATGCATAGACAGCAGGGACTTGAAATAACAGTGTCACAGTGTTGTGGACAAATTTGTGCCCACTCTTTTTTTTTACAAAGTTGCTTCAGCTCATTGACATTTAAGGCCATGTGTTTTAGCACAGCTCACTTAAAGTCCCACTGCAGCATTTCAATTAGGTTGAGGTCTGAACTTTGACTGGATCATTGTAGCACTTTGATTCTTTTCTTTTTCAGCCATTCTGCTGCCGCGCTTGGGACCACTGTCTTGTTGCATGACCCAGTTTTAGCCAGGCTTTAGATGATGGCTGAACATTTGATTAAGTCAACCAGCTCATGGATGACTCAGTGATAGCAAAAGGTCCAGGTCCTGTGGCACAAATCATCATGCCTCCACCACCATGCTCGACAGTTCGTGGTTGCTTTTCTTTGCCAGATGTGGCGCTGTTATGGTCAAACATCTCCACTGTGGTCTCGTCCATACAAAGGACCTAGTTCCACAAGTCTTGTGTTTTGTTCAAATGCAGCTTTGCAAACCTAAACCATGCTGCCATGTTCTTTTATTTTTCTCCTTCCAAACAAGCCTTGTTCAGTCTTTTACTAATTGTGCTTTGACATTTCACATGCTGACTGGAGCCTATAGAGTCTGAGGTGCACCTTTTTTGTTGCTGTTGTTATTATGAGCATTTCACAGTCTGAACTTGGGGTAAGTGTGCCCAGATGTCCACTCCTGGGAAGATCAGAAACTGTCTTGAATGTTCTCCACTTGTAGAATAATGGGGTTTTGTTGAAAATGTCCTCAAAAACCTTCTCAGATTGATGGGCAGAAGCAATTTTAAGATCATTGTGGATGTCGTTCCTGCTCGGAATTGTGTTAACAAACACGTGAATGCTCCGGACCAGCAACCTACCAAAACCTGTTTTTATTGCTCACACTTGCTGATGATCAGGTAATCGGGTTCATTTGATTATCAGCACCATCTTTACCAGAAGCAGTGAGGATGTACTTAGTTTTTCACAAATTCCTTCTGCATTTTGGTTTAGTTAAAATAATGACAGTGTAATATGTCATTACTTTAACTAACTAAACCAAAATAATGGCATCATGTAATAATGACATGATGTCATGTGCTGTTTTTCATTTGAGATTTTTAATCTCCTTTAAGACCTGCTAAAGACCAGATACTTTTGTATGTCTTGGTACCTTTGAATGAAAGAGGGTGCACTTTGGTTTTCATGCAACTATCAATCTTTCCATTCATGTCTACAAGGACACTGCTCACTGTACCTTCTTCACTTTGTATTCTGTTCTGACCCAGGTAATACTTTTTTTTATTCATTTTTAGAAAAGTGTAACTTTGAAAAAAAAATCTGAAAAAAAAAATAAAGAATAGAGAAACATATTCTATAGGTGGCATTCACAGACTCATAACACCACTGCACATCTAAAAAGAGCCCTGAAAGCCTTTGAATATTCTCTCTCTGGTGGACATCGGCCTATAAAGCATAACTATGCTGCAAAATAGAGGTTGCTATAGTACAGTGGGTGTCTCTATATCACGTTCAGGATATATATTGACATACGTTCAACTGTATAATGGCAGCAATACATTTTGTGGTGCAGATAGAAAATGTGTGCAGACAGCGTGGACATGGGCAGGATTAAATACTGTACACATCAAATGTACAGCAAAGTAGCCTTGCAGAGAAACAGAACAGGGCGACACATCAAAAACTAACAAAACAAAATCCAACAACAGCAAACAAGCAGAAATGCTTGGATGACTGATTACGTTGGTTGAATATGATCTGATCCATCTCCTGCTAAATTCATTTAGGATGGACATATTCAGCATTTAATCACAACCAAAAAAATGTAAAAACAGACATTGAAAGCATGCAAAAATATGTATTTATTGACTTTATTTTATTGTAAATATGTCTACAAAAGTGAAGAGCATGGATAGAGACAACACATATGCTTAAGTTCAGCTGGAATGCAGAAGAACCATCATTCATTCCCGTGTTTTGTGACCTCACACTCGATCACACTTTGTTCCCCTTTTACAGACTTGTGTTCACTAGAACGACAGAGCCTAAAAAACAGTGCAGCACCACCAAACGCCAAATCTATCCTGTGGAAGTGTAATTATAGAATAACTCGTACGTATTAATACCTTTATATACCTGTATAGACAGACCATCAACACACAGGGAGTGAAAACATATTAAACAGAACAGAAGGAAAAACATAAAAAAATAATTAAAAACCAAAAGTGATTTAAGGAGACGTGAGTTAAAAATTTTGAAATGTACCTGACTAATATGATACACGTGCAAGTACAGGTAAGACAAGACATATAATAAGATGTAAAAATGCAAATTTGATTATACTTTGTTCTTAAACATTCTTTATGGTTTACAAAAAAAGTGCTTAGCAACATTGCATCTGCAGCTTCCAGAGGAAAAGCAGTTATATTCTGATTCTTTGGAATTCATAAATGTTAATGGCGGAGCACGGGGTAGCATCAGATTGAGACTGCCGAATCGATTTGGGTGCATTTTCATTTTTGAACTATAATGTAATCAACTAATATGCTTGAATATTTCTAATGAATCACAATCAAGAGCTTTTCAAGAAATAACCTCTGAGGACATTCTGCAGGCCAAAGTGCGATCAGCTTTCTGCGCTCCATCTGCCAGAAAAGGCTTTTTATCTCTGGACCGCTGAGCCTCACACAGGGTCCACGAATTCATTACTATTTCTAAACAAATGTAGTGCCATTATTTGGTTGCCCAGTTATTTATTTCTGACAATTTAGCAATTAAATTTCCTCTTGTTAACAAAACTGCTTATTATCACCAGTAAGGTTATAATCGGAGTATTTTTAAGATGTGGATAGAAACATTCTGTATAAAAAAAATAATTTCTTTCATATATATGAAATGAACCTCACAAGGCTCTTAGTTTGGCGAGGAGAGCCTCCACATCTGTCTCTCCTTTGGTGCCGCAGCTGCTGGCTGTAGGACTAAAGGAGGATGACTGGAAGGCTGGAGTCCCTACGCTCCCTGCTCCAACCTCCATCTCTCTCTCAGTCACTTTAGCCATTCCTCTCTCCACCACCTTCTCCCTGTCCAGCCCGTAGCCGTGACCCGCGACGTTCCTGTACCTGCGGCCCGACTCTGAACCCGCAGCAGTTTTGGCTCTGGCTGCAGATGGATGGCTCTCAGACTCGTTATGGGCCTCCTGGGCAGCGTGAGCTTTCACCGCCGCCACGCTCGCATTTATATTCTGCCGAGAGCGAGACCTTTGTAAAGGTGCCTTGTTGTTTTCTGCGAGTGGAAAACAGAGACAAAACAGTGAGCGCAACTGTGAGAGTGAGGGAGAAGATGGTGATGCGTGACAGACACGCTAAATGAATGGGAGCACGGAGGTTAATCAGATTACAGATTAAATTACAGGGAAGACGGAGAGAAGCGGCAAAAGCAGGAAAGTGATGAGAAAATAAGGAGTCGAGCAATGCAGGAAACCGCAAAACGATGTAAGTTAGGAAGTAATAAAAACACATTAGTAAACAATCACACGTGCGCTAAACAAATGAGGAAAATACACGAGGGGTCACACTGTTAGTCTGTTAGAAATGACAGACGCGCACTGATGAGAATAAAGTTTCTGCAGCAGGCTCTGGCACGCAGCCAGCTCAGCATGATGAAATGGAGATGGCTGATCAACCACAACAGAAACTCAATAACATTGTATGTTGCCCTTTTCCAATCTCCTAGACTTTCCCTTTTTTCTTGCATGACACCCTCCCACCCAGCTTTGCCTCCCCTGATTCTACTATCATCATCCATTCTCCTTCCTCTGCTCTTCATCTCAGCTCTCTGCTCCGGCACTTGTCCTCTTCATCTTTCTTATTCCTTAAAACACATTCCCAGGCAGACAGTGGAACAGAGCAACGCCCAGATGCCAAGATCAGACCTACGTTCTGAATTATAATCCCTCTGAGTAGATCTTAGACTTCATCATCAGTATGTGTGCGCTGGAAGGAGAGGGTAAATCCATATTCATGTGACCTTGAGCGTGAGGCTGAGAGGAGTGGCGCGAGGAAAGACACCACCGCATTTAAAGTTTCCTGAGCCTGAAATGTCTGGCAAACAGGAGTCAAACACAGCAGAGCAGAACAGAGCGACCCGCTCTGTCAGCCAATCGGTAATGAGTTTGGAGCGTGGCCAGTCAGTCATGACAGTGTGTTTTATGGGCCGAGCTGACGAATGACAAGGAACGTCCCTGAACACAACCTCTGACAAATAAATAAGGATAAAGGGAGGAAAGAGAGCAGACGAGAAGGAACCGACTGCAATATTAAGGAAAGAAAGCTGACGTTCACACTCGTGCATTCACACTAAAACTTGTTGGGCAAACAAGAGGCGAGTTTAACAGGAGGAACTGAGGAGAGTGCTGTGCCCTGTTTGCTGTGATTGAACATTTAACGCAGCTGAAAATTCCAGTCTCCTCTCATTATCGAACCCCTTTTTGCTCCCTCTTCCTGCTGTACTCTAACTAGCAACAGATGACTATTATTCCCCACTGCTGGTCCTTTTTCGCTCCACAATTTCCCTATCATGTCTTGTTCCCGTGTCCTCCCTCTAAAAGCCTGTCAGCGACACTCACCCCCGTCGGTTTCTCCCAGCACTTGTTTCCTTTACAGAGACGCTCAGAATCAGAGCTGATGCTGCTGAAAGTAATCAGTTCTGTAATGAACTATTTGCATTTTGATTTCTTGTTTACACTTCTGCTTAATCTGAAATCGAGGCCGTTTCTGTCACGAAAGGGAACATGGATGGGATTATTATCAGGCATCAAGTGTGACAAAATGTCAATCTTTGAATTTACATTAATTTTAACATGTATTAGCATTTCATTATTTTTCAGCTCCGTGTGGAGCCCAAATTACTTATGAAAACCACATACAGACTGCAGTACAAAGTGCTGTTTCAATACATATACATTTACACTTCAAAAAGAAATGAAAAAACCCACACTTGAATAAGACCTCTTATCCAAAAGTGCATTTCTCTTCTCCCTAACAGGGCCTTGGCCTTTAGTGGTGAGCATGATCAAAGTGCTGGCAAGTTCAGTTTCTTCTCACTCTGCCCGCCTGTGACACCTCACTGCCCCTTCCTTTGAAGCCTCGCTAGCTTCTCAACATATACCTTCATCTAAGCTGTAAAACACGTCTGAGAGATGTAAAATATGTCTCATCTTCCAGGTAGTACTCCTTTAACCAACAACTGACAAAGGCTGTACAGAAGAACTAGTCAAGCAGAATTTTAATCGAAATCGCTGCTCCGGATCGTCAGGAATTCAAAGACAAAACTGTCGTCTTTCATTGAGCACGTGCTTTTGATGGTCGGGGTGTGAATTCACCCTTCTCACACAATGTAATATGGATAAGCTACGTGATGTGCAATTTAATATATATATACATACATATACATTATATGTATGTACTGTATATGTATATATTTATATATATATACATATATGTGTGTGTGTACTTATATATATGTACTTCAGTACTGTGATGTATGATTAGATTCTGATGTGCTGCCTCATGAGCCACAGTAGGCCTCATAAATGCCCCCCCCACCCCCCCACCCCCACCAAAACACTCTGACAAACTCTGCTGTTACGGTAACACAGTTGCATCTGTGTTAGCTCTACACCACAGGTACACCACAACTGCAAACCCCTCTGAAACCCCACGCTGTAACTTCATGCGCACCTCCATATAAATGCAGCCCATCGACTCCATCGACAGCTATGAAACAGCAATGACCGCCGGCTTAGGCTATGTTGTGCGTCGACATAGATTCCCATAACTCAGGAATTAGGAGTTTTCTTTCATTTTGAGTTGTCTGCTCATCTGCCACTGGGTTTTGTTTACCTCTGGTTTAAAATCCAGCTCTTCAAACAGTAAATGGTTACATGTTCTTGTAAGTAAGTAGCTTCTTTCTGCAGTTATTGGCTTTGTTCAGGAGCCGTTGCAAGCGAGTGGCGTTATTGCTTTGTGGTTTTTGTGAAATAATAAGCTGCTGAATGCCACTTCTAAGCTAAAAAGTGAAATGGTATGTTGTTGGGTACTTACACAGAGCCTTTCTGTTCCTCGTAAGCACTCAAAGCTTTTTAACAAAAACTGAATCATGGCTGTAATTGGAACGACTGCATTGTCAAAACGCAGTGGTGGTTTCTGATATTCCTTTCCCACTGATGGAGCCAGAACATATTAAGCCGCCGTGTGAACTATGGCTACGGCCTATGTACTGATAGAGCGACAATATAGCAGCCCATACACAGAAAATAATCTTCGCACCTTGTCAAACCGCCTTGTTAGAAAGCTTTCACTCTGAAATATGATAAAAAACTGGGAGCGGCATTCCTTTATTCCACCAGCAAACAGCGGCACAAAGGAGAGCACATTTCCTCATGCAAGCTCATTTGCTGCATTTATGTTTGGTGTTGATGTAAGCGAGCATTTAGCCACTTCTTTTCTTACTTATGTTTTCTACATGTCTGTGAAAGTTAGCAGGCAGGCAGTCTGAGGCAACCAGGGTCAGAAAGTCACGTGTGGGCTGCACCAGTGCTCACCTGTCCATAATAAACTCATCAACACGACAAGGTATTAAGAGGTTTAAGCTAAACAGTGAACATATGAGAGAGCCTGGTATTTTCCAGTATGCCAACCATAAACACAATGCTAAACTAGCAGTCTATCACAGTCCTCTATCCAACGCTGTCCTTTAGAGTGCGCTTGAAGGCAAAACGGAGAAGAAGAATTGTTCAAAAATGACAATAAAAGAACTGGCAGACTGAGTGTGTTTTGCCTTCTCGCTCTCAGCTTTGCTGTAAAATGCGTCTTTAAACTGAGTCTCAAAGCCCAAAGCCCTTTTCCCAGCTACTGACACTGGTTGTGTTTCAGCATAAGACAAGTAAAATCTGAAACGAAACAGACTAATCGCTGCTCTGAATCGTTTGAAATATCACTGGGAATTTTAAGATGGAACCATGGTGGTTTATTACATGTCTGATAGGATGGCATTTTGTAGAAATGTAAAAGGCCTCGTCCAATAGAGAAAACAGAGCATTTCTTTTTTTTTTCTCTCCCTCCTATCTGCAAATAGCTGCAGAGAGGAATTTACATTTTTTTTTCTTGTCAGATCATTTGGTCCATTTGCATTTGCCACTTCAAATACAGATGCAGATGAGCCTTTCCTCTCATCTCTCACTCCCTCCCTGTCTCTCCACTCTTATGAAGTTTGCTGTATTTGATCACTTTAAGAAGAGAGAAGTCATGCAGACTTAGAAAAATACAGACAGTGAAGTGACTTTTTCTCTCCACGGAGTGACTGACACAACAAGTTGAATTTAGCGAGATCAAATACACACTTCTACACCCGCCATAAATCAAAACATGGCTAGATGGCTTGGCTTGTTGTTGCTTTAAAAAAAAAAAAATAAATAAATCGACATCTTTGCATTTGAGGCCACTTTATGACTGCGGTTATGTAATCGAACAAAACCTCATTCTGCCCAGGAGACATTTTGAAAATACGAATGCAGAAATAAATTTTATAAATACTCATTTTATAATGTGTAATAAAAATATAACAAAACTGTGTAACATCAAGTTTTGGATTTAATAGTATTAAAAACTGATGTTTCACAGAAAAGTTAAGCACAAAAATGGCTACGTTCACACACCTTTTGCGTGTACCTCTTTACACAGCCACTGATTCCTCTCACCAGCCTGCACTGCTCTAATACGCCGACGTATTTACTGCATCTGTGTTGCAACTCATGTTGCTTTCAGCAACAGTTCCACCCTCACAAGCAAAGAAATCTGAGTATTCCACAGTTTTTCCTACAAGCAACCAACAATCTGTTTTGCACTGGCTGTGTATGTGAATGGTGATGTAATGTGAGTTCACTTGCACATTAGTTCTGAATTTATGCTAAAATGCTCATCTGTATCCAAACGGTTTTTGCTTTAAAATAAAAACATGTGGACAGGTGGATACAGACTTAACAGCAACCGTAATGAACTGAAAGTTCTATTTATTGATAATTTGCAAACAGTTTAATCAGATGAAATAACAGTGTCCTCAGTGCTCAGTCTCAGCAAACAAGACAACAGCAGCATTACTTTGCCGAATTCTAAAGCTGAAAATGCACTGCTGCCTTTTAGTCCTACAATGAAGCATAACTTGTGTTAATTTTTTTGGCAAATATCTGGTCAGTTGTATAGTACATGTACTGTAATGCACAGAGCTGGAAGAACAGAGACACCTTTTATGCAATATAAGAAAACAACAACAAAAAACATCAGACTTATTTAGCAGTGATAAATGATCTCCTCCACAGCAATGAGATCAGTTTGTTACTGTTATTGTAGCCATGCTTTGCTGTCATATATTTATAACAATATAAGGACACAAATTGTCTCAATGTGTCAAAATACAATATTTTTTTCATTTAAAAAACTGATATTCATTAGTTCAGTTTCTGCATCTAGTCTTGCACTAAGACATGAGATTACTGTGAAAGAATATGATAAAACTATATTAGAAAAAAATACTTGCAATGTATACTGTCTGAATAATTTTTTTAATTTAATTTATATTCTTGAATCAGTTTCAGACTATCAAAGTGGGTTTGCCAATTGTTTTGGCAACCACATATAATGAAAACAGTTACTGACAGGCTTAATAATAGCACTGATGTTTTTTCAATTATTAAAACAAATCTTTTTGTTTGTTATCTGTGTTGTATTTTATTGCTGCCTTTTATCTGGAAAGCACTTTGTTCATTTATGTTGTTTCTTTGAAGTGCTCTGTAAATAAAGTTAGATTGGATTAATGTTAAGCAGCGGTGATCTGAAAGGTTTCCACCATAATCACACGATGCTAACATACTGTGACAATAAAGTTAGCGAGTCATGCTAGTTGCAAGCAAGTTAATCCTATACTAGATAACTTTTGGCCCTCTAGCGGTTCTAAATGGTATTACAGCAAGAGCTGCCGCAAAAACAGTTAAGTGTTGCAACAGCACACGGTTTTTATGTTTTCCTTATAACCTAGCAACCATTAGCCATTATTAACACAGCACACAGAGGAATAAACAGGAAAAAAACTGTTCACTACTTAGTAGCATCATTCAAAATGCAGTGTTTCATTGCCAAATGGTTAATGGACATGATCCTCCTTGTATAGTGTATATCTACTCTACATGAGTGTTTCATACAGCATGTCTCATTCACCCATCCACGGCACATTCATACAAGCACTTTCTACATCTAAGTGGTTTCTATCTAACACATTCACACTCCAATGAACACATCGAGAGCAACTCAGGGTTCAGTATCTGGTCCAACGATGCTTTAGTCTGCAGACTGGAGCAACAAAGGACTGAACCACCAACCCTGTGATTAATAGATACAGATTTTAAAAGCTACTGATCAACAGTAATAACGCTAGCTGGCGGGCTGTTTTAAAGACTCTTAAATTCCAAAACACTCCCCATTGCATAAATGCTTGTCCGAGGCTAACTCACACCATTACGCAAATGGCCTAAAGGCTAATTCGCTGCTAGCTGTTTTTAGGTTGCGGTTTGCCGATTACAGGTTTGTTTGCGTGACTGTTTTCACCATAGATTAAACGCGATTTAGCGTGGGAAAATCTGATGTCAGGCTCGTCTAAATGGTGATGGTGTCATTTGTCATTTAATAAAAAAACCCAATAGATTTCACAATAAAAAGCTAAAAGGATGCTACATTACGACTCTTTAACTAAAGCAACTCTGTGGTTATCCAACCAAGTCATAAGCCCATTAGAGTTCAACTCTGACTTAAGTTTAACTTAGCTGGAAAGAACAACAGAACATCAAGCAAAAACCTTAAATAAACAAGTAGCTGAAAATGATGAAGTGCATTAACTAGTCATTCAACACTTACATTGCAGTATTTGTACTTTTTCGCCAAACTTTCTGGACATATTCAGAGTATATAACAGAAGCTGAGAATGGTTGCGTGCATGTCTGCCAGCACTCAGCCAACTTGAGGTGTAAAAGTAGATATGCTGTGACTCACAGTACAAATAGGGAAAAATGATTGAATAGAGGAAAAAAATGTGAAAAACCTGGGTCACAAAATAATTCTTACTTTGTTCTTACTCTAATGGACAGTGTGCATTGCTTAAGACTACAGTTGCTATAAACAACTAAAAACCTCACCATTTTATCTGTGAGGATGTATCCCGTACCCTAGAAAGCTATGATTTTGTACTTACTGTACATAAAGCTGCAGAGCCATATTTAAGAGTCACATGGTGAAATAAATGTGAGTCATACGGCAAAGTCCCCCAGCCAGTCTTTCAAAGGGTAAAAGCAAGAAGACAGCTTGTTAGCTTGGGTGTATTAGGCTGGCTCTAATTAAAGATCATTACTTGGCAATGCACCAGTCACTGAAGGTTAGTCCCTTGTTTGTTTGTTGTAGTTAGCTGCACATGTGCAGACTGTTCTGTCTCGCTTTGTTCTGACACAGAAGACAGGATTAAAATGAGCAGAGGCACCAGGCAATGAGAGGAGAGTGAAAGGAGAACAAAAGTGGAAGAAATGTGATGATGAGGGAGAGGATGACAAGGTGGACAGACTAAACAGCCCCAAGACAGTGGCATAATTTTTTGGGGGTGGGGGGTTTGTACTTTCCCACTGTAAATAAAACAGAGCACAAAAAAAGATGGGGCTACGTGGAAGAAGAGAAAATAGAGGAGGTGTGGAGATGGACTGCAGGAAGAGCACTATTAACAGGCTCAGTAGGTAATGTGAAAACCAGCACTGATATAACAGAGGCCCGTCCTGCTCTAATGCATGTTGAACAAAGATCCTACTTCCCTTGTTTCTCTTCCTCCACTCACATGAACAACCTCAAACATTTTTCTCTAAATACAGAACAGTATGATTCAGTTACACATCATTAGTGGGAATGAGACATAATTTGGAGGATTTTTAGAAAGATATGTGCCGTGATACAGTCTGATTAATTTTTAATATTTTATTTCTACTAAAAAATGATCTGGCTTCACATGACACTTTTTTTGGGGGGGGGTTGGACTGAGCCAACAGTTCACTGAGGAGTTGCAGCCAAATTGTGCCTGTTATAGTTTGTTTTTCAAAAAAAAAAAAAAATCAAATTGTGGTTTGGGATGTTGTAGTAGGATTTT
>VOQJ01034306.1:0-11493 GCA_015052665.1 Apistogramma diplotaenia | reverse complement strand
GGCTGGCTGATATACCAAAAAAAAAAAAACTGGCTGAGAAAAGAAGCTCCGCTGGAAGAGGAAAATTCCAGCATAGTGATGATCCACAGCACACGGCCGAAATCTCACGAGAGTTTCTAAAGACTGCAAAACGAAAACAGTGAGCTGGACGAGGATGGTGCTTGACTAAAATTCAGCATAAAACTTTTTGGGGGTATTTCAAAGTGAAGCAACACAACCCCTGCAGGACAAAGCACCTCCTCCACAGACATGAAAGCTTTGTCAACAAACTGCACCAACCCATTTGCACTGTGGACAACTCCACAGTAAGTAACTCAAGAACCATCCAAAGTTTTTCAGTGTTCACATTTAAATAAGATTACTTTGCTATTGTGTTATTTTCAAAAGGACAACAAACATATTTTGACAGCATGGCATTCCCAAAAATAGCTCCTTTAACCGAGCTGTATCCATCTTGGCATTTATTTTGCATATTTACTGCAGATGACCTCCTAACTGCCACCTGCTGAGAAGCAAATAAAGCAACATCAAGGTTGTGTTCCTGGAATAAAAATAACATTGTTCTACCACGCCTGGATACTGTAATATTTAAACATGCTGACCCCACGGGCATGTCAGAAATACTCAGGAGCCACAGTAAAACAACAGCAGAGGTTTTGCAGGAATGCATGAGGAGCCGTAGCAGTGCAAAAAAAAGGCGGCTTTATACATGAATAAAGTCCTTAACCACAATGAATTTAACTGGAAAATCTGTTTAATTAAAGTGTAATTTCATCATGTTACATAGAAGTTCAGATAATGTTGTTGTTCGGGATAACAGTGTGACATCTTGGAGCAACAGCGTGTTCTTGTAAAATTACGAGCTCCGCAGTGTGCCTCGACTTCGCTCTGAAACAGGCTCCTCTCTTTTTCTCCTTTCTTCATATGTATATTTAATAGCAGCCAGATATATCTCGTCCCCCTGGGTGACTTTCAAACACTTCATAAAGTACATGTTACGGTAAATCAGATTAGTCTACATCCTCATAAATATATTTAAGAAATTCGGTGAAACAGTTGTTTTGATTGCTTTCATCTCAAATTTACAGATAAATGAATCCTTTGAGGAAATGAAATTATCATTTGAATGTGTATAAGAGAGGAAATCAAAGCTCACTACATTGCCTGTATAAGGAACTGCATGAATAAAAAATCATTTGTGCAGCTTAATATCACCATCTTGCTGATTAGTGCTCAGAAGCAGATATCAAATAAGTGCCCACCGTAACAAAAAAAGAATATCTGTACAAAGAAAATGAGAAAAGCGCCCATTCAGTAATAAAATAGACGTATCAAGTAGTGTTACTTTTGACCACAGAGCTCTTCTTGAGAAATGTACCAGCGTACTTGTGTTGCTGCCATAAATATCAAGAGTATGTGATAATAAATTTATACCTTGGGAATTGTTTCCATGTCTCCATACTATTCTTCATATTTCACATTCTCTCTGATGATGCTGACTGACGAAAGTGCTGCCGCTCAATCGCTGCAGCGTCTAATGTTTCGAAGTTTGAGCCGCGTGAGTGTGTCTAGCAACAAGCGCAGAGGACAGGGCCGTGGGACTGAGACAGACGAGGAAAGCAGCACCTCTTAGGAAATAATTATCTCTGTCATCCCCCCGCAGCCTCCTGTGGGAGAGCTAGCTGTGATGGCTGCCAGTTTGCTGCCCGTCTGTCTCTAAACCAAAGGCTTTGTTTTTTTCCCTCTGTGAGAGGAGTTGTTGACAAAGCTTCTGACTATTTACAGCCACTTTTTCTTAAACTCTGTCAAAGCCAGGATCACACGGGAAACAGGTTGCAATCGGTAGTATGGGACAACTTACACACTGGAGAGACTGCACAAAATGATGTAACACAGCACTTATATTGAGTGTGTCTGATCTAATCAAAGAGTGTCAGGGATAATGACTAAGAACTTGCTCAAGTAGTCAACACTGAGTATCCAACAGTGATTTGGAGCTTCATGATGACTGTGGAATCCATCCGTTTTGGAGCTTGATCATGCATTGCATTTAAAATAGATGCAGCCATCACTGGCGTCAGTCACTGGTTTCGGACTATGCCTGAATGTTAGCATCTCAGCTCCGGTCTTATTGGGTTTTTTTGGAGCCAGAAGTTACCATATTTGAGTATGGAATGCTAGGTTACTGGCTAATGTTGGCAAGGTTTGGTAGGAAGTTGCATAACTTGACACATGCTGTCAGGGTGCCCTTACCTAACCTGTAGATGTCTGTCCTCTGGCAGTGATCATCATCTTCCCCCTTGCACAAAGAAACAGATACTGGTCCTGCTGATGAGTTAAGAACCTTCCACGGCCTTGTGCAGCTCTCCTAGAGAAACTGCCTGTCTCCAGGAATCTTCTCCATGCTCTTGAGAGTGTGCTGGGAGACCCAAGTCAAATGCAGAGAACAAATGTCAGACAAGATGAGGATGGAAAAAATGTCAGTGGTCTCCACCTGCAAAACCATTCCTGTTTTGGGGGGTTGTCTCATTGATGCCCCTCTATATCGTGTTCTCAGTCACCCACATCACAGAGTCCTCAGAGCCTCTTTCAATTTCTTTGAAGATGTTTCAGCTCTCATCAAAAAAGCTTCTTCAGTTCTAAAACCAAAAGGTGGGGGCTGTCCCCTTTTGCGGGTGGTCATTGACCTACTATTGATTATGCGTCATTAGTGGCTGACAACTGGTGTTGTAATCCACCACCTCTGTTCAATGGTGTCATTCACAGTAGGCATAGATGGCTTCTTTTACTCCTCTTTCAAACCATCCGCCTTCCTGGTCCAGAATGCAAACAATGGCATCCTGGAAGGAGTGCCCTGTATCCTTCCGATGCTGAAACACAGCTGAGTCTTCTACAGTGTGTTGTGCCATGCACTTGCAGAGTGGCCATTTGCTTTCACCAGTGTAGGTTCGAGCACTCCTCACTGTGCTGCACACTTGTGTTTGGGAGTTTTGTGCTTTGAATGAACCAGTTTTTGCCTTTGAGTGTGACTGGGTCTGAAACACACTGGGATGTCATGAGTTTCTCTCAGTTCCAGAAGTTAAGAAGTCTGTTGGATGAGAGGTGAAACTTCTTCAAAAAAATGTAAACAAGTCCAGTCATCTTCTTTTTCAAGCTCTTAAGACTGTTGCCCCTCCAGTGCACCTGTTTGTTAATTTCATTAAAACCAAAGCAGCTGAAACTGATTAACAAACCCTTCTGCTACTTAACTGACCAATATCCTAGATGTTTATTTGACCTAATATTATACTCTAATTAAAAAGTATTCCTTCATGTTTTTGAGCAGTATATTATGCTTCCAAGGAGCCAGAATTTATTGTCATTTACTTTTCCAGCTTTCTGAAGATGTTTCAATGGTTTTCTTTGGACATTTGCTGCTGTTTTAACTTATTTTCCATCCAGCCCCTGTACATTAATGGCTTTAGAGGAATGTTGAAGATATGGTGTGGGTTAATGAGGAGCTAGATGCAGACTCACAGGTAGGCTGATGTTGGCAAAAGAAAAGAAAAGCCTTTATTGGAATTTATGACAAAGTCTAGAACATAAATCCAAATGTTGAGGGAACCGCGAGTCCACGAAGAACAAGAGGACAAAAAAATTACATTTAAAAAATCACAGGGAAACACAGAAGCAGGAAACAATATGATGAAACAGAGGCAACCTGAGGCTTTAAATACACAGATACACTGAGGGCTAATGGGGAATGAGACACAGCTGGGGAAGGAAACACACTTAAACTAAATCAGGGTAACGAGATGAGGGAAGTAAAAATAAACAGAATACACAAGAGAGAAACGATACAAAAATAAAACAGGAAGTGAGGAGCAATGACATACAGGGAAATGCAGGCAGAACTAAACTAAACATTTCGGAACAGACATGGAAGGAAACGGCAGGGAAACACTTGGTTAAAGTGGGACAGGACCTCCGGAACGTTGCTTTTGGTGCAGATGTTGTCACAGGAGGAGAAAAGGACCTCAGAGATGCAGCTGGTCCTTCAGGTGATCATCTACTGTTCACTGAAGCCTCATCAGAAATGATCTCAGTGGAAGTGTTTGCAATTTTTAAGGAAGGCTGAAGTGTGGCAAATTACACAAGAACTGGACTAAACAATTTTTATGTTACATTATTAAGACAAAACTACAGTAATGTGATTACAATGAAGATTGTTTGTCTGAAATACTGTGGGTTAATATGTACAAATGTCCACACCAAAGGAGCAACACTGACTTCTTGAACTAAAATGAATACTTTTATGGATACTTTTTAACGGAACAGGATGTTCAGGTCAGGATGGATACTTTACACTGATGTGGAATCTGATTAATTAATCTGTGGAAGTCAGGAGGTGCCAAGGAATTCATCTAATGAGTCATTAGTCTTTTGATAGCTTTGATAGCTTTTTCCTTGTTTGCAAAGACAATGAAACCAGAATGTAAATTAAAACAGAAACTGTATTATTTATATTATTTAGAGCCATAACAAATAAAATCTAGCATGTCCTTAAAAATGAAACTCATGCATACTAATGCAGTACTGTGTCAACAATAATCGCCATAAAAACAAGAAATTATACACAGAAAGCCAAAGGTTTATTTTTGCAGCTGATAGGAACTTTACAAAAAATTCTGTTTTTTTATCCTCAAAATTCACAGAGAATTAAAATGGTTAAAGAACTACCAATATAGCAAAACATCAGTGAGACTGGGCTTCCTTTTGAGGACTTGAAACAAAAACGCTCTTTTTGCCCTGGCTTTAATGGAGGAACAGGGGTGACAAGGTCTTTGTTGTGGCGCTTCATCTTGAGTTTGACAGCACACGCTCGTTTCACTGGCGCCTGTAAGTGAGATGATGACTGTGGTGACTTCATTCGGCAGCACATAGCAGGCTTTTAGAGACCAAGTGCATCTGAGATGGCAGCTTCTATTCAAAAAGCAAGTAATGAGCAGAGGAAAGGGGAGGAAACAAAAGATATCTTACAGTAGACACTGACGATGTGATGAAGGTAGATTATTTTATCATCTCAATGAATATTACACTTCCAAAAGAAAAGCAGCAATACCTTCTTCTTTACAGAAAGAAACACCAGAAAGCATCTCAACCCTTTGCAAATGAAGTGCTGACAATGTTTCTGAGCCTTGACCAATCAGATTGAAGCACGATGCGTCACACAGGCTTTGTATGTGTGACGTGCCTGATTGTAAGATTTAATATCATGTTTCATAAAGGAATCATTGCTGAGAAATTCTCTTCATGAACAGAGACAGTGACAAGAAATCCTTGGAGACCTGTCGAGTAACTCTGCACTGCAACCTCACAAAAGACCTTAATGTTTGACTTAGTTTGAGGAGTAATACGTGTATTATATACTGTAGCTACAGAGCTAAAAAGTTGCCTAATGAATGTTTAGTTTTACATTTGAAGGCCGATTGCAAACAGCTGCAAACATCCTCCACTTCAGTCTGAGTCAGTCTGCTCCACCAACTGGTTGCCAGCTGTGTTCTGGTTATATACCAGTTTGGCATTTTGCAGTTAAAGTTCTCCCCTGCAGCAACTACATTATTTCGCTGTTTGTGGAGGAATTTCTGTTTCAAATCTAAGAGATTCCCTAGTTTAATTGTACAGTAGCATACAGTGGACAACTCATAATTAAAGAGAAATATGCCCTTTGTTTTCTTTGCCACTACTTTATTGTGGAATGTCTTCAACTGTTAATGAATTCCTTACTGCCATCATGGGCTGCATAAGCAAAGGCTTCCTCTGACCCCAGGTCACACTGACAACCTTGGAACTACACCATCTCTCAGTCAGCTGAATCTGCTGATGAAGGCTGCGATTCGTTGCTCAATGCTCTGGAAAAACCAATTAAGCTGGCCTTGACAATCAGCAAGGTACCTTTACTACTTTTAGTTAGTGCTGAACACTCAGGAAAATGTTAGGTTAAGAGCTTCAAAAATACATAGAAATAATATTAAAAAAATATAAAAATATTGTATTTAAGAAAATAAATATGAGGTTAGATCGTATCCAGCCCAGTCGTGGCTTCCTTTGCATTTCAAAACCAACATTTCAGTACAAATGACACATTAAATGTGGTAGTGTGGGGAAAGAAAATTTCAAGTAACTGGATCCTGTACACAGTATAATTGTAACAAATGTGTTAAATGGCTTCATTTATTTTGAATAGCACAGTAAAACAATACAAAAAGCTGCAATGGCCACTGAACAGCTGCCATGACGTCACCCATTGGTTTGTAAAGTTCCAATCTGAAGCCTTGAGCTTTTTGTGCGATTTTGATTTTGATGTTGCCATCTCAGAGGGTTTAAAACCAGTTATAGTTATTGGTTAATGACCTGTTAGCCAATGATCATGTCTTGGATAATTCTCCTTTCTTGCTTTTAGAGTGACCAAAATTTACAAAATGTTTGAGTTGATTAATTTAAGTTTCTTGAAGGCCTGAAATGAGCGACTGAGCCTTTAAAGCCATCAGGAAAGTCTGACAAAGTCTTTCTGCAGGTTCAAGGCACCTTAAGATGCCTCACCTGCTAATTTCTGTCATGGAATTGGGCCTCTCAGCCCCGTTTGGAACATTTTTTATTATCTGACAAATATCATGGCTTGCTGCACAGTTCATCCAAAAAGTTTTGTAATTTTATTTGTAGATTACTTGGCGTTAATTTACATGCATTTTTGTCACTGATTCATGCAGTGTAGCAGTGTAGCATTCAAGTAGTACGCTACCTTCCTGTCCAAATATGCACACTTCTAGCTTAAAAAAAAACGCTAACATCAAGGCCACAAAACAGGTCTTCACAAACGAATGGATGATGTCACTGTGGCTACGTCTAACTTTCATATACAGTGTAAGGAGCACACTAATGTGCTAGTGTTTTAAAGACACAAGGACAGACAACATGACAAGGTGATGGGCATGTAATCCTGCTGAAAACACAGTCTGGCTTCATTATCTGCGATACGCAAGTCGCCGCAGTGGCCATAACTCATCCTGATCTGTCTCAAAGGCAGCACCGTTCATCCAAACACATGCCAACAGGCTCATTAGAGAGTCAACAGGAGAAGACAGGCTAAGCTAGTTAGAAGCGTGACACGGGAAGGTTTGTCTTTCACTGAAAAATGAATTCAGGGACAAATTATCCAATGATAGAACTGGATACCCTCGACAGGACAAAAGCCAAGAGTGGAGGAGACATCAGCGGCTTGTTTGAGTGAAAAACTTTATCGAAACACTTCTCTTAAAAGGACGAGCAACCCAGCATGCATTCAGTATGAAATAGTTTCTTTCAGAATGGTTGGAAAGCATTTTGAAATTCAGCTCAAAACAGCATAAAATAAGTAAAAATAGAAGCACTTTGATCATCTTTAAGAAGCACATTGTGCCAAACATTACTAAAAAGGCATGTTTAAAAAAACCCAGAAAAAACACTTGAGTGTTGTTTATCTGATTGCAGCGTGGGAAGTTGGGTTCAAAACAGCTGCACAGAAATGCACTTTCATCTCTCCAGCTGCCTCATCAGACTTGTGTTTCGCTACCTTAAAAATGCATCCAGACCAAAAAAAGAAATCAAAGGTCCCACATGCATGAAGAGCACAGATCAAAAGGAACTGCTAGAGAAATATTTTGGCGCTGAATCGCTTTTGAATACAAACGGAAATACTGATCTGACAGGTGTCGGGGTTCAGTCACCGGCTCACCGTTGAGGGACGAGGGTCAGGGCAGGTTTTCCCAGGTGAACTCGACCCTTGTGCTTCTTTTTGTTTGTCTTCAGCTTCTGCTTTTTCATCTGCGGGCGTCACATTGAAATAGCTAACGTGCTGAAATTTGAGTACTTCGTTGCCCCAGCTGGTCCACCCTGGTTGAAGATTTCGTGCAAACAGCTCCAAGCACTTAGCCTCAGTTCCAATATATGGCTTCAGCACCTCTGTGAATGAGAAAGAGGATTTCTTTCACACTATATGGCTTTGGGCGTCTCCCCTGTTATTTACAATCTCCACTATGCAAACTGCAAACTAATCATATTCTTATATTTCACATAGGGACCTAATAAACTGCCTTAACCTTCATGTCATGTGATGTCATGCATTAAATGAATTGGATGTAGTCAAAATTACAATAGACCACACCCAGCATCCAAACAGTAGAGCATTGTTATAGAGTAGTGCTGTTCATCTGTTTGCTCCCAAACAGAGCTGAACAAAGGTGAACTCTGACCAACAAATGTGTGAAGCCAGTCTGAGATGGTAGCAGGAAATGCATGTTTGAAAGCATCCATTGTTTAGGATTCAGTAGAAGTGAGTGGAACTTGGAGAACATGAAAAGCACTGTGACAATATGGCTATACCCTTCAACATGAAGTACTGTGCCAAAGTGTCGAGCCAGCCCTCATTTCTTTATATTTGTCAAGGAAAATGTGGAAAAGGTGAAGAAATTTACTGAAACATGTGCAAACATGCATGAAAATACAGTCTGCACAATTTAAACCAGCTTCAAAAGCACTGGTACAACTGCCTTTGCTCTTCAGCACAGCCTGAACTCTCTTAGCCAAGATTTTTTTAAGTAGCCTTCAGGAGTTCTCCAGGCTTCTTGAAGGACATTCAAAGCTCTTCCTTTTGTTCTGTTCTCTATAAAGATAATGTTGAGGTCTGGGCTCTGGGGAGGCCAGTCCATGACTGATAATGTTCCACTGTGTGTTCTTCTATCGAGGTATGCATTTACTTCATTGGCAGCGTTTGGGATCATTGTCGTGCTGAGAAGGCCAATCAAACACTTTCCAAATGGTGCTGCATGGTGGATCAAAATCTGACAGTACTTTTCTTTGTGACAGTTATAACCTGGGGTCAAGTTTGCAGTTACAGGCAATCCGTTTGTGATAATATGGTGATTGATTGTGATAAACTGGTGTCTGCAACATGTTGGCAATTTTTCTGCATTTATAAATTAGGCGACAGTTATTTGCAAATCTTCATCAACCTGTCTGTGAATGACTGCAGTCTGGGTCAAAGCACGATTGTTTTCCGGCAAGTTGCCTCCCACCAGACATATGCAGTCATCCAGAGCTCAACCTCCAGGTGACCAGTTGGTCTTTTTTTACAATAAGTCACTGAATGCAAAAAAAGCAGAGAACGGATGGATGGATGGATTTATGCCAGTCATCATTTAATACTCCAACTACTGTAAAATGAGGTGTTCTTATACTAGGGACATCTATAGGAACGATAACAGATATTCAGCTGGGGGAGGTCTGAATCAAGTCCATTTCATTTGTTTTCCAAACGTTTTATACTTAATTTGCATTCAAATATCACTCTGCGTGTGCCATTCTATGTGATTAAAAAAAAACAAAAGAATTTGCTTATTACTCTATAATAGGCAGAGGACAGCACTGGCACAGTCCCAGCTCCTTCACAGCACTGTCTTTTCTGTTTGGAGTCTGCCACTGACCTTGGGTCTATAAGGAATGATATTCCAGGAGCGGCACACCTGACAGATACGTATCACTTCCTCTGCCCCTGTGCTACTCTGTCTGCTCTTGTGCATGCTCAAACCACCCTGACACTTGCCTCAGCCAACATTCAGGGAGTTAATGAGCTCAAAAGCCTGATCCTCAAAGTGATCCAGCCTGCCCAGTGTGCTGTCCTATCCCCCCGTTCTCTTCTTCCCATGCACGTCAGAGAGAGACAGAGTCGCAGTGAGGAAAGGCCAAACATGCAGCTCTCCAACTAATTCAGCCCCTATCGGTGACTCAGCTCTCAAAGTTGAATACAGAATAAAAGGTCTAATTATCTTAGCTTTGAAATGGGACAGTATATGAAACTTGTGCCAGAATAACCCGAGGCAAAGGAATGTGTTATTTAACTACTCTCTTGACTTATTCACTGTTAGATATTCTTCCTTGCAGGCTCCCAATATTCTCTCCAGGATTAACCAGACAAAAACAAACTGATTATGCTTCATTAGTTCCCTTAGACTATAATAACTAATGTACTAGGTCTCTATTATGCTTCCTCAATACACTGTTCAACGACAGTGTTTTCATTGTACTCAAATACATTTTCTCTTAACAAGAAATGCTAAATTTTAGCATATTTAATGTAAATTATCAACAGGCTGTTCACTCTGTTCACTGTTAAATAGGTTTTAAAGTAAATGAGAGTAAAATCTAAACCCTTTATTTCAAACATGATTTTAACAAGTTTCATTTATGTGTCTGCATTGCGAAGTCTGTAATGTCCTGACCAAAGGTGCTCCACTGGATTGAGATCTGGTTACTGTGCAGGCCACAAGAAACCATCTGAGCTTGGTGGCACTTCCTGCTAGAATCAACCATCAGACGATGGGGACACTGTGGACATACAGGGATGGACATGATCAGCAGCAACACTCAATCAGGCTGTGGAGTTTAAATGATGCTCAGCTGGTCCAAAGTGGACCAAGAAACTATCTCCCACATCATTATACCACCACCGCCTGAACTGTTGATACAGTGCAAGATGGATCCGTGCCAAATTCTGACCCTACCATCCAACTTTGGTGAGTCCGTGTGAATTGTTGGCTCAGTTTCCTGTTCTTAGCTCACAGCAGTAGCACTCCTCTGACTTCTCACCCAGAGAGCCGCCACTCACTCGATATTTTCTCTTTCTTGGACTGCTCTTTTGACACAGCTGTGTGTGAAAATCCCAGTAAATCAGCAGTTTCTGAAACACTCAGACCCACACGTCCGGCTCTGTCAAACACGCCACGTTCAAAGTCACTTCAGCAGGTTGTTTTGATGATGTCTAGATGCATAAATGCACTGAATTGATCCCATGTTATTGGCTGATTGGATATTTGCCTTAACGAGCAATTGAACAGGTGTATCTAATGAAATGAGAGGTGAGTGTTATTACAAGTGACAGCAGTAGTAATATTAGTGCCCAAACAGTAGCTTTAATCCCGGTCAGTCAAATTCTGCACTGTGGAACAGAGACTACTTTATGTGGTTCAGTGCCGCAGCCTTGGAGAGCTCAAAACAAATTGCTAGCAACACCAAAATGTTGCAGAGATCACACTCAAAGATCCAAACTCCAATTAAAAGCATATTAAGAATATTAGAATATTAGTCAGAGCTACTAAGCCGCTAATTAATGCCCCAAAATGGGAGGGAACTTTCACAAGTTTTGAAATTGCAGGGATGGGTGGGATAGGTTGGGAGGGGTGATTAATAAAAAACACATGTCTCGTCTTTCAGAGAAGCTCAAACCATTTTTTTCTGCAGTGTGACCATCTGGCAAATGCGTTTTGTACCCATAGCGGAGTAACAGTGTCCCTTATCTCTCCATAGCAACCAAGTATGTCAGTGATATGAGCCCCATCTGAGACGGGGAACACAAGCGGGTCAGAGTTTCTCAACACGCCATCAAGGCTGCTCACACACTGACGTGCTACATGCAAAAAA
>VOQJ01034303.1:11419-34450 GCA_015052665.1 Apistogramma diplotaenia | reverse complement strand
AAGGTTTCTGAAAGGAGATGCAGGGTATGAATGAGACAGCAAAAACATGACAGGTGTATTTAGAACAACTGACTCAGCACAAGGATGAGTCAATGCTTCTGCCTCTGACAGTGCAAGAGGTGAGATCATCACTGCAACAAAAGGCAGACTACCACTAAAAAGGCCTGATAGCCGGACAGATGGTGAATTTCTAAAAGCATGAGAGGAGGAAGAGGAGTGGTCCAAGTTAACGTGGCAGTACTCACATCGACGAGGGCGGCCAGGCCAGCAATGAAAGCAAGAAGGTAAAAGGTAAATCTCCAACTGCAAGAGAACACACACACACACACACACACACACACACACACACACACTTTCTACTCAGTCAATGAGGAAAGACAGTAGGCACATTTTCTACCAGCAGACACATAAATGCATCACACACTCGCACAAATTCCCGTTTAGAGTCACAAACACACAAGTTAGAGCAAGCTGCCAGGCTGTGTGAACTGCCTGGAAAAATCTGCTGAGAATGTCAAACCAGGACACCAAACATGTGTTAACAGATAATGAGGGCCATTAGACAACACCCTGTATCAGCAGCTGACAGCAACTGCGATTGCCTCTGCTCGTACAGGTGTCGTCATGAGACATCACACAGAACGTTGCAGCAGGGATCCAGAGAAGAAAAAGAGGCAGTGGGAGTGTGAGAGACACACCACTGGGGTTAGTAATAAGGAAGAAAGACAGACAGACTGTTGTGTATACATAAACAATGAATCGATTCAGAAGAAAAATGCCATTACGTTGTAGCACGCACAGGGAAAGACGCGCCATAACCAGGGAACGACAAGCATGCAATCGCATGCACGCCTGCACACATCCACACACACGTCGCACTTGCACATACATCGCTATAAATGAGCTGAAATATTGCAAAGGCACCAGCTTGAAGTGTCAGTTCACCAAAATGATGAATTTATCACAATATTTCTTTCTGATATTTCTGATGGCCCTCTGCCTTGGCTGGGCCTTCTGTGTGTTTGTCCCTCTGCGTTGCCTTGCAGGTTCTAGGTACGCAGACTGAATCAGTGCACCTTGTCAGTAGCATTTAAGAGCTGGTTGCCTAAGTCTTTGTCCTCTTTCCATCCACCCAGCACCATGCTATTATTTTTTGGTTGGTCTGGAGCTAACTCGTCTAACTGCTGATACACTGATAACACAGACTAACACCTCATGAGGTTAATTATGGTCTTTGCTTAAAACATTTGTCTGCTTTTTTGTTTAAAGCTGTGTCTCTTCCATCGTTTATCACAGCTCAAGAGCCAGAAAATGGCAGATTATATATGTAAACTGTATTAAAACTAGAGATTTACATCTCAAACAGTTCAGGTGTTTTGCTTCTGCTGATAAAGTGCAGACTGCACCCTGCCTCGAACCAACGCCTCTTAACATGACATCAACTCTTTGCAAACATCAGCAATAAGGTGAAACAAAGCTGGCAGTGAGGAAGCCTGGACAAAGAGTGACGCTAAAAACAGGCTACCAGGGTGATCCTGCAGTGAAAAATGTCATGTCTTTTGGGTCCAGTCGGAAAAAAACAAAGCTGTAACACTACTTTCCTACCACTCCATCTCAGGAAGACTGAGGGATACAATCAGAGGCTGTGGAAAAACTACAAACACCAGATAGTGTGATTATTTTTAACTTAATTTCGATCGCAAACATTATTACAGGTGCTTGCATATATTACAGTATATCTGCGTTATCAGTTCTACTATCAGTATTGTGTTAATCTGCAGCTTATTGTCTCTTGTAGTGCGTATATGTTCAAGTGTGAATCCTGTCAGCTGGCATTAGCTGGTCTCAGTAGCCTTGTCTTATCAGGTGATCAGGCTGTTGGTTTAACTCGGCTTCTGTTACAGTAAATGTTGGCTTACAAATAAAAATAACCAGCAGTGGTGACAGAGCCCCAGCTGCAGAGGCCCTGTGCTAATAAGCATGTGGATGGTTGGATGTGTGTGTGTGCGCATGTGTGTAGTAACACTGTAATGAGTGTAAAAATAGAGGGCTACTTTTGCCCTCAGAAATGTGCTCATATGGCCAGAGGAACACAACAGTGTACAATTCTCTGGACTCTGCAGCAGTCACATATGTTTAGTAGAGTATGGGTGCATACCTGGCCTCTCGAAACTTTTTGAGCAGACTTGGTCTGTCCTGGTTCCTTCGTCTCCTGAACCATCGCTGCACTTGTCTTTCTGAGTAGCCGGTCTTCTTACAAAGGCTTGCTACTGCAGACTGAGAACAGCAGAAAGAGGTCAGATTCAATGATTTCCCGGTGACACACACATATTAGATTGTGATTCTGTATGGAAGGCTGCTCGAATATCTACCTGATTGGGGTTTTTGGTAATGTTACAGTAGTAGGACTCCAGTGTGGGGCTGTGCGGGGCATTGAGCCGCACAGTGTCTTTAACCCCGAGCAGCGAGGCCAGAGGCGTGGCCACAACCCTGCAACCATAAAATGATAAGATTAAAAGACAGTGGCAAACAGAAGAAGCATAGATTAAATATTACATAAAGTATTCTTCAAGCTTTTATATACATTATATTAAAAAAAGACAGGATGACAAAAAGATTCCGTTTAATACAAAAACCATATTGCTTATTGGCTTATTGGAAGTCTCTCCACAAGCTTGTATTTGTGTAAATGTGTATTGATTACACTTTTTAAAATCATTTCTAACCATTCTGTAACTGAACAGGAGGCAGAAATAAAAACAACAATGAGGAAAAGAGCCTCCTGGCATTAGCATGGGAAACATAGGTGAACTCTGTAATGGCTGTCTGATTTCCAAAGGATTAAGTCCTGGAAACAGGAACACTGCTCTTATGTGGAAAACAATACCAGTCCAAGAAACAATGGGCACTTGCTCATTGTAAATCATGGCACATCAAAGCAAAGATTAAGCAACCACAGAGGGGAAAAACTGATGGGAAGATTAAAGAGCAAAAGGGAAGACAGAAAAAAAATTATTAATACACTAAAAATGTTTGACACACAGAAAGACAGAATGAAAAATGGACCGACCTTTCAAAAATCTGACGGATAATGAGGAATACGAGGGCGATGGGCAGCGCCACCCACAAGTCCCGGGCCTTGGCGTATACTCGTCCATCCCGATCCTCCAGATCAGCCCAGCCCAGGCCCTCTGGGAACCACAGCCTCTCCTGCCAGAACCAGTCACTGATCTCTGACAGCATCCTGAAACACGGGACACACACGGAGTCAGCACATTCAGAGACCCGGGTTACTCTGTTACAGATACACAATCTCTCAAGTTGTCGAAATAGAAGAAGAAACGAAGAAAAGACAGCTGGATCGTTGCTGGATCTCGCAGGGTCACGATGTGCAAGGCCACACCTAGATTTCTGACATTATGTCCCACCACAGTTCTGGCAGAAATCTGTTGGACAGTGGAACACAAGCAGAAGCAGTTTTTGGCCGCAGCTGGCACCAAATCTTTATTATTAATAATTTTATTTTTTTTGGTTTAGATTCACTTAGTTTCGAGAGTGGGTTTGCATGTGTCAGTTTAGTTTTTTATTAGCTTCACTGTTAGCTTTAGTCTTTTAATTACTGAAATATAGGGCAGGGTCCATGGGGAGGCTGTGGCTCACGAGTTATATTTATGACCTTATTTTAATTCATTTTATGAGAACAAATATTGAATATCTGCAAATGTACTTTCTTTGTTTTTTCATTTTAGTTCACCATAATAACTTTGGTACAAGTTACAACAAAGTAAATATAATTAACACCCATCCGAGTACAGGTGGTGAGAGTATTAGTCTAAGCAGAGATACCCAGACCTCCATCTCCCCAGCCACCTCCTCCAGCTCTTCTGAGGGGACACCGAGATGTTCCCAAGCCAGCCAAGAGACCTAATCTCTCTGTGTTCTGGGTCTGCCCTGGGGTCTCTTCCCAGTTGAACAAGTCTGAATTACGTCTCCAGCAAGTAATCCAAGAGACATCCCAGTTAGATGTTGTGAACCATTGTATTGGTTTCCCTTGAGGATATCACGGGCTGGACTGAGATGGTTTGGATGGTCCAGCTCTCAGGCCATACTTTGCCCATGTGTGGTCTATAGGCTGGCTATATACCTACCTGAAAGACAGCTGTGATTGGAAATGTAATTTAGAGACCAGTGGAGGCTTCCATGTATATTTCTCATAATGCATATAACAGAGCACAGACAGCATGCATTGAAGCGAGGAGGCCCTCACAAGGGAGGAGAAAGGAGAGCAACAACTGAGCAAATGTTTTCCTCCACATGTGCTTAGTCGAGGGCAGCTGCTGGAGCTGGTTTTTCCTCCGACAGTACAGAGCTGAATATTTCTGCTGCAAAGTTCAGGGAGTGGCAGAGACACAGAGTGTAAATGGGTTTGAATGAGTATCTGAGGGATGTGAATTATGAGTCATTCTTAAGTGCAGAGCAGCGGGGGCGCCCCCATCGCACTCGGGAGTCCCCTTCCAGAGCTACAGTAACTCCCCTCCCACCAGCTGCAGCCGCGAATGCCAAAGCCTTGTAACCGCTTGATTCCCACTCCCATCCCCACCCTGCTGCACCCTGCCAGTAATTTAAAAAGGATTCCCTCCTTGGCTTAGAGAGCCAAAACCTTGTGTAATGTCACCCTGTCTTCACTATCTTTAAAAAATGACAGCCTAAACTATATATAACTATTTTCACTGGGAGTTTTACAACTGTGTGATTCACAAAATTGTTAGCATGTCCTTATTTGTGTTTGTAGCTGGGCTTGGCTTTCAACAGATGGAAACGGAAAAACATTCAGTTTTTCAATTACAGGAGAAAAGCAGGAATTATTCAAATTCAATACCCAACAATATTCTACTTACTTAAATTACTGATTTACTCACGTACCAAGTCTTGAAAAATTAGGTGTCATCTTATCTTAAAGACCTAATAGTGCCACATCAGCTGTATCAGGAGACCATGGACTTAGTTATACTGCATAGGCCTAGGCTGCCGGAGGGATTCCCATGATGCCGTGAGTGTTTCTCCTTCACTCACCTCTTTTTCAGTATCTATGCATTTATACACCACTCTGCATTTGATGATTAGGAATCATTAATCTATGCCTGTCTTCCACGGTGTGTCTTTTTTTTTTATTAAATTGATTAAAAATGCATTTTATCCCTTTTTTGACTGAAATCAGGAACAATCTGATGAAAGAATGAAGCTGTTATCAAACAGCCTTTTCTAGGCATTACCTGGCAGAGGTGCAGTCAGAATGTAAATTTATTCAGATCACACTGATGGGTCTTTAACCTTTCAGCCTATCAGTCTCATCAAAGTCTGTGAAATGTCTATTCATCTGAATAACAATACCAATCATAAAAGTCTCCTGTTTCCTGCTTATTCTAGCAATATATATAGAAGAAATTTATTGCTTGACTGACCCCTTTCCTCTACTGGCCTTAATCTGGTTTAACAGTTGTTCTACATACTCCAAATGTTGTTGGTGTTTTGACCTCTTCAGACTTTATCCTTTCCTGTGCTTTATCCTCAGTTGCTGAAGCTGTGCCAACCATTAGGGCTGAGCAGCTATGGCAAAAATTACAATCACAATAATTTTGGTCAATAATGAGATTGTGATCATTAGTGGTTCCATAGTTTAGAGGGTTACACGTTTTACACAAGCAAAAAGTTCCCATCTTGATACCAGGGGGAGACAAATCCCTTTGGGATTGTGTCAGGAAGGGCAAAAAAAGAAGAAAAAAAAAAGAAAAATTGGTCAGGCCCCATTTACACTGTGTCGTTTTGATGTGTTTCAGCCTCCTGTTTACATGGAGACGTTTCAGAAACGATCTGCATTTACACTGAGAGTCTTGAAACTGTGAAAATGATGTAGTTCCCACTGCCAGGCCACAAGTTGGCAGAATTTTAATTTTGCAAAGCTTGTTTATGCAACACACACATGCGTGGAGGGACTCAGAAATATGCCCGGCAAAGAACTGCTCATTATTTACAAAACGTGTAGAATGTGTGGACTGACGAGGTTGGATGGCTGCTGCACACAACAATCAGTTATAAACTGAGTAAGTATTGTGAGAATTGTTTATCTAGTAGCGCATGCGTGGAAAAACAGTGGCGTTACAATCATAGTGTGCACGTGCGAGCGCCCCACTCTGGGCCCTGTTTCCAAAACACATTGTTTTCACTCCGTTCTCGTGTAAACGGGAGGCTGAAAACGCATCAAAACGACATTTCATTTTGAAACGGTTCCGTGTAAACAGGGCCTGACATCAACTGAGATAATTTAACTCGATCACACAGACTTTGGGGGAAAAAAAATGCAGCACAATAACATTGTCTTTATCTTGTTTTATTAATCACCGGGAGCCAAAATTGTGAGTGAAATTATAAAGTAACCAAATGCACAGCCTGACCACCCGCCTCCATCCTGCTTCTACAAAATCACCTGAATCAAGCTGAATACTTCCAGTGGCTTCAGTGTCTTGACCTGATTCCTTGAACACTGTATGCAGTTCATGTGTGGAAGTCTTTTCAGATTCGAGAACGTGACCAGCTATTCAACCCTATTTATTAAAACAATTATTATGCCACATTCTGTTTCGCAACACTTCTCCTTTTTGCCTTTCAGCACATCCTTTTCATTTTCTGTTGCCCCTCCACAAAACTCCACATTCACTCCCACAGACAGTTTAGTTTTCCCATTTTGATAACTAAATGCTTAGGGAAGTTTCTTCTTTAGCTTAATTAATCCATTGTTTTTGGTGTAATAGAGAAGCCCTAATCTATATTTATGTCTAACTCACTAACTCAGTCTAGGTCACTGACATTGTTGATTACTTCTCATGGTTGAGTGCGTCTGTTATTTTCCTCATCATGTCATGTTAGTCATGGCCCCCGTTTCCTGTTGCAGCAGCACGCCTGGCTGAGCACTGGGCTGCCCCTGCTCTCACCTCCTCCCCCGTTAAACACAGGTAGTGGTGGATGGGAAGGGTGACATATTTTTCCTGGTCATTTTGCCAGCTTCTTCCACTTCGGTGCCACTACATCTCACTTTTCCCAAAGTGTGCTGCCAGATCTTAAGAACAATGCTGAGCTCCATTTTTATGTGCACGTCTGACTCCATAAAAAAGTGGTTTAATCTCATCGAAATCTGATAACTAAATCAGCTTCTGAGCATCACCGCCGATGGTCCAAAGGGCAGATGGCATTAATTTTCCTGTGTGAATAAGTGTTTATAAATGTGTCAGCTGTAATTAGCTCACCGAACACACACCAGCACACACAAAAGGTGGGAAACATGGTACTAAACAAAGCCCTTTTAATGTGTGTGGAGTTGGTTCAATTAAGGATCCAAGAGGGTATTTTTATGTTGACTTGTTGAGATCATGCAGTGAACTCAGCCCCCCCCTTACCCCCCTCCCCCTCCACACACACAGCTTTCCTAACCCCACACATGCCATTGGCCCACTAGATCATATGACCAGACTGACCATTTTAAATGTCCAATAAAAATAAAGGATGTCTCTGGTAGGGAAGGGAAAAAGGAAGTTATCTGTGTCTGGCTCTTTCCTTTCCTTCTCTTTTTCTGACAATGAATGTACAGTACAAGCATGTTTGGTGATTATCAGCAGATGTCCTGCTCCAGCTGTCACTGGTGTTTCTTTTTTAGTTTTTCCTGGATCCTTTGTTTTTCAAACCAGTGATGTTGTTTCTCAAAAAATTTAGGAAAACCTACACAGACCTGACTGGAACCTGGTACAGAGTCCAGGAACATCTGGGGAATGTAAACATGCTGCCACCTCACTCCAGATTTCCCATTCATCTCCACAGATTAAGAACATCTCTTGGAGATTTACAGTCAGCCTTTTTCTGGATGGTACAGGACTGAGTCAGCCATAGGAACATAAGTCATAAGACAGCAGTGATGTGCTCGAACTGTGAGTCACTCATACCATACCACCTATGATTGTACAACCACCCATTTACTTAGCATGTTCACCGGTAGGTGAGTCACTCACACCACAATCTTTAAAAACTATTACAAAAGATCAACATGAGAAAAGGGACAATTTATAAGGACACTACGTGATTTTACATGGTCAGGTTTCAGGTTTGATAAGTTAAGAGAAAGGCACACTGACAAAATGATATTTTTACCAAAAGTCACAAAACTGGAGTAAAAAGGCAGCACAGACAGACAAGTGAAAGGAGCTTTTTATATTGGCTTTTATGAACTTAATATTGTCACAGTATAGGTACACCTCTACTGACTGCATAGCTGCATATTTACATATGCTCATCAATTTAATTGTAAAATTGTTAATCTGCTTCTACTACAACTGTCATAGTACAGTATATACATTTTCTTTAAAAGGAAGTGGTCCACTGATATGACACGGATAATGGAAAGTAGGACTGCAACTATAGATTCTTTTAGTAATCGAGTATTCTATCGATTATTCCATACATTAATCAAGTACTCGGATAAGAAATACTTTTGTCTTATTAACAATCCATCTCTATATTTTAACCTCCATATAGCAGTCTTTCGCAGTGTGAAATACAAACACTGGAGGATGGAGCAGCTACAAAGTTTCTTCTTGTTGGCACCTGCTGATCAGGTGGCTGATGAAGGACCTCCAGCTGTGTCCCAGTAAAGGTTATAATGGTGAGTACAGTAAAAAGCGCAGCTGTTTTGGATGCTACAAAAACATTTCCTTCCGCTTCACCTAAGCGCACCGTCTCGCTAGCGGCTCCGCCTCTTAGTTGAGTGTGCGTAGACAAACTGCACGTAAAACAACTGCTGCTGTTGTGTTATCCATTTTAAAAGGTTTTTTATTTAAAAAAAAATCGACATAAGTATTGGGCCACGAGTCTTTGAATTCCTGTGAATTCAAGTGTCACAATGCAACAGGATGCTAGCATTGCAACAAGGCAGTTTGTGACATTTCTTTCCTCCTAGGTATTCCACCATCAGCTGAAAGTGGTATGACTGCAGAGTGCAAATGTTTAGGAACCAGATCAACTCAACCACAAACTGACAGACTACATAAAGTTACAGAGCGGGGTCGCAGAGTATGTAAAAGTCGGCAACTCTGCTACCTCAAACCTCCTCTGGCACTAATATCAGCACAAAACATGTGCACTGGGACCTTTGTGGCGTTATTGGAGGATTGAACAACAGGTGGGGGTGTCCCTCTGTCACAGATAAAGGAAAAACAATTTAGCTATGATAATCACAAACAGAGCTATTACATAAAGTAATACTGTTTAAAATATAATATAATAATTAAAATATCTCATTCACTACACGGTTAAACACAAATTGCTGGGCCAAGTGATTTATTGCAACTGGTCTGATTAGGATATTGAGTTATTTATCAGCCACATGGCATGTGCTCATTCTTGTTAACTGAGATATTTTATTTTATGAATTTCATAACTTTGACCGCTTTAAATCTGAGTCCTAAAGGTCAGTAACAGAGTAGTGAAGCCTGTCTATTCATCATTAACGCTTTCACCCCCAGAGTAATGTTTTGAATTTATTAATGACACATGACTCACTGAACATTCAAAATTGGGGAAAAAAAAAATATATATATATTATTTTCCTTTTTAAAGCTGGAAAGCTTCATCGCAGTTAGAGACAGTTAAGCCACAGTGCAGGAAATATCTCTGCTGATATGGGAAAAAAACATCAATCCATTTTCTTTTTCAGGGTCACAGGATTGCTGGAGCCTATCCCAGCTGATTTGGGCAAAAGGTCGCCAATCTGTCACAGTCAGTATAATCAGATTCACACTTGAAGCCAATTTAAACTGTCTAACTAAACTAAAGTTCGTGTGTTTGGATTTCTGGAGGAAACCTGAACAGCCACGTGGAAAACCTGTAAACCTGACCCAAAAAAGAAGAGAGCAGATCTGAGCCCAGACCCTTTTTGCTGTGGAGCAACATCTGACCACTGCACCTTTGCACCGCCCCTTTGGTGTAGTCACAACATCTAATCTATTGACTTGTGTTTTTTTCTGTTGCTGCATGTGATTTTTCACCTTTTCAGTCTCTTATATAATGATCTGTGCCCACACACACAGAATTAGTATTTGCCACTATTTATTACCGATTGAGTGATTGAGTTTATTGTTGCGCCATGCATAATTTACATTATACCCAGCCCCAACAGGCTTACAAGCCAACATTAAAAAAAAACAGGCGACATAACATACAAGTACTGAAAAAATAATGGCAGCTGACATCTTTTCTGACCTTTGGAAACAACGATTTTGCAATGAGACTTAAAGAAAAGTCCAAATTTCCTACACATGATAGATTTTTTGGTTTAGGCATTAGAAACAACTTTGGCAAAGTCTCGCAACTCCTCGGTTAGGTTTAGAAAAAAAAAGTGGTTTAGGTTAAAGTACAGCGGCAGCCACTTCTTTTAAGGCTCTCACATGGACAGCATACGTGCTTGCAGACATGAAACATACTTCCCATTAAAATTACATTTTCATGTTTTGCTATGAGACCAGGCTGGAATATCTGCCCACACAATCGGGCACATCGAACTCTAAATGTAGCCCAGTGTATGTAATATCCTGCAACTCAAACCCTCCAAATACTTTCATCTCAGCCTCTAAGAAGCATACAGCTGTGGAATAAATACAGCATGTCAAGCTGCTCTACATACATTGTTCATTTCTTGTGGTCCACCTCACTGCCGCGGATTAGGAATCACAGTAAAAAACCGTGAAAACCTGAATGCACACATTGTGGGATGAAGTGGCAGTTCAGGAGGCCGGGATGCTTTCTGCACATGGTTCATTAGCTGTAACTCAGGTCATGCTTTGGATATTCTGAGCCAGAAGCTTTTCAGGGTGAGTCATACCCATCCTTCACATTTCAGACATTTTTGCACTTTATAAAAAAAGAAAAGAAAAAAGAAGTATTTTATATATGTTTTGACGCAGTGAATAAACAAACACACAAAAGCTTAAATGTAAATTATGAGAAATGCCAAATCATCCTGAAGCAGACCGACAGCTCAGTGAACAGTTTCATCACTGTTATGCAGTCTGCTGTGTTGTAGATAGAGATCACATGTAAGTCAGTTTTAGTACCTCTGACACTGATGAATTATTGATGAGGCAGTTCAATCAGACTGATTTGAATAGGCTCGTTTAGGTGGGGTGGGGGTATTGTCACGCTGATTTTCTTCTCACACTCCAGTTTGGCCCTTTGAGCAAGCACAGTGCCCTTGCTGGGGGAAATTAGTTTGCCCTCTGGGTATATATGCGGGGCTATTCTTTTTGTTGAGAGGAAGCTCAAAAGCAAACAATACAAAAAATGAGACCCAACAGAATTGAACTGATTATTCATTTGAAGAAGAAGAGGTAATCATTGACAGCTGACAGCTGTTATCTGTCCAGGTTAGGTAGAGATAAATGAAAAACTGCATTGTGTTTTTTCTACTCTTGGACAGATTTGGTCAGTAACAGGGATCTAGACAGAAAGAAATTCACAGCCCAGCGGTACTGGATGACCAGGGGAGTTCCAGGCATCAACCACTTTCTAGAACAGTGGTTTTCAAAGTGTGGGCCGCGGCCCAATGCAGACGGGCCACAATGATAACAGAATTTAAAAAAAAAAATTTTTACCAGGTAAAAAGGATGAGAACCAGTTATCATTTACTCCCAAGTACGCATAGTTAAATATTTATATAAATGCCTTTATTTGTATAAAAAATGTATTAAAACTGGTAATAGGAGGTGGTTAGTTTGTGAAATTACTCATTACTTTGACCTAAAGTTACTGCTCAGGGATTTTATGATTTTTAAGGGAGCCGCAGCAGTCGAGACTTTAGGAACCACTGGTCTAGAACCCCGAGTAAAAGTCATTTCATTCCTAATAAATCCTTCACAAGCTGATAATCACAGGCGTTATCAATTGTGTGATTAATCATTTAAATTAACTGCTGCATGAAAACCTTGGCAGTTGGGTTTCTCGCAAGTTGATCTTTCAGTTGCTTAAAAAAAAAGCAGCAGAAGAACAGGTAGCTTGGAAACACACAGGAGGAAATAGTAGTACCAAGCAGACCAATCACAGCTAGTGCATGCTCTGTCAATATGACCTCTAGTTACATTTTCAAAGAGGTGAATGTCAGGTTACAGTGTATATTTCACATAGAAGTATAAATCCCACTTAGTGGTCCCATTTGGCCCACTCTATAGCATTCCAAAGTGTGAAAATTGCTGTGAAGTCTAACTATTACTTTTTTATAAAAAAACAAAACAAAAAAACACTGCTGTTCCTTTTGTGGTGATGCCAGCATTACTACACAGGAGTGAAAATGTCTTTAAAGATAAAAGTACTTCTATATCCACATTGTAAATGCAGTGTCTTTTTAAAGTGCCACTGAGTGCACCTCTGCTTACCACATTATTGTTTCACAATAGCACTTTGTAGCTATTACTACTGCCACCCTTTATATACATACACCTAAATAAGCAGTAACACAACAGGTAGCCAGAGGAAAATGCTGATTAAATTTCTAAAAAATTAACAAGAAACAAAAACCTTCTATTCTCTAACAATTTTGAAAGCAGTAGGGTAAAGTGTTTATGTTTGTTTGTTTTTTTACCTTTGGCTTCAGTTTATTAAGTCTTGGTTACGGTGTTGGTTTCCAGAGTGTCCTTTACCTTTAAGAAAGAGGTCAATTTTGGAGAAGTGTATTTTGCATGAACTGGTTTAATTGGTCTGAGATTAAATGTCACACCCTTGTAATTGACCTGATGATTGAATATGACTATGACAGTATATCAAATATATTTGCCTGTTATTATGTCATGTATTTACACAGGTGTCTGAGTATGAATGAGCCTCATCGTGGTCAATGTCAACAAATCAACACTATTCCCCATATGGTAGCTACAGCTGCGTCCTCTCATCATAAAGCATTGATATTGATGTTTGCCTGGCAGCTTTATGCAGCTTCTCTAAAATGAAGCATAGTGAAGACCAGAGGAAGAGGAGAAAGCCCAAACGGATACAATTAAACATATTTTAAAATTATATTTGTATAGAGGAGCTGTGACTTTCAGAGTGTGTTTGTGTTAGCTAAAATGTGGCTAGTTAGCAAACTTCAGAGATCCACCGTTTAACCACGCGCCAGGCTGCCCTCGTGTCCTTAAATTAGACAGTTAGTAAACCTACCATCACACATACACCTAACTAAAACCGTGCTTTTATTATTTTCTTGTCATTAAAAGCCCGAAAGCGGCCTGTTATTTTTAATTACCCGATTCCTGCATGAATACGTAATGACGTCTGCGCGGAGCGAGGATGCGGAGGGTGCGTCTCCCGCAAACACTCACTCACGCGCACAAAACGACCAACGTCTACTAACCGACATGAAAGTGAAACGGTACTTACTTTGGTGTTTTTCTCCCCCGCGAAGAAGCGAAAATCCCGTCCTTCCAACAAAAATTTGCTTTTTGTCTTTTTGGTCCCGCGTAGCTTACTGGAAAAAAAACGAAACAAAAACAAAAAACCTAACGGTCCCGTTGCGAGCGCCCAGCCCGCTGGTTGTGCTCAGAAAGGCGCTGTGTGATTTTTTTTTACATGTTTCCACGGAGAACAACGTGTGAGAAAAGGGGAAGGAAAACGGCAGCTGCAGATGGGGTGAATATGTGAGATGCTGCAGTGCGACCAGCGGCTTATTTCCCAACAATGTTCAGGCAGTTTTCCCCCCTCCCTCGTCGTGTCCCAGCTAATTCCCCCTCGTGTGTCCCGGGAGTCGGCGGGGGTCTTTGTGGCCGGACAGAGGATCGGGTCGGGCCGGCAGGAGAGCGGACTGAGAGGCGCAGACAGAAGGAGGAGTGAGGGGATAACGGAGAGGGAGGGGCGCGGATGACGTCCAAGCACATGAGAGAGCGTTTGGCTGACACACACGCGTTTGGTTTCCGCTCACAATAAAGTTTTATCCCCCAAATCTTTGTGCTAGAAAGTGTTAATCGGAGGTGTCTGATTCTTCAAATAAATACATTTTAAAAAAACAATCAATTACTCGAATTTTTAGGAATTATACTTTACTGCTCGGCTGTATAAGCTTTGCCGTGGCTGACCTTTAACCTCGTTATTTACTGACGTAGCATCTGATGTTTACTATAATGTAGAAATCCTTTCCTGAGGTCTCACACTCGTGACCTTTCTTTTACATTTTGTCGGGCATTTAACGAAATTTTTGTATTTAATGGGTCAAATCTTACTAAAATTGTCCAAATGCTTGCCCTTTGCAGGTTAGGATAATTTATTTATTTAGTATATTTTGTACGGCCTTAACTATTTTACTAGTGATACACGAACTAAAAGAGAAGCAAGTGAACGGTCAAAGGATGTAACAGAGAGATATGACTTCATTTTTGACTCATAGCAGCCTGTAAAAGTTTGTTTGATTAAAGGTTTGATTTTACGTCGAATCAATAATATTAAGCACTAAATATGGCCCAGCAGGTGGTGGTGGTGGTTATCTTAGTGCTACCTTAAATGTGAACCATAAAAGATCAAATTAGATTACATGTGCTGTATCTATTTGTTGCAACAGCTAAAAGTTCAATCAAACACAATCTATAACAAAAGAGCTTCAATATGTAGAATAGTGTATACTTTAATAGAATTACTGAAAAGATATTAAGAAAGCTCACAGTGTCACAAAAATATAGCAGACAGCTGTCCTAAAATATTCCTTATCTTATGTCTTATCTTTAAATGGGCTCATGCCCCCCCCCCCCAAAAATAAAATAAAATCTAAGAAATATGAAACTGATGGGATCTAGTTGCCAAACACGTTATCAGCTGCTAACCTCAATCAAGATTGATCTCTTCACATTAAATTGCTTGCTGATAGGGGGTCATTTTGACTGTTGAGGTTTTTTTTCTGTAATTATTGTAGAGTCTTTAACTTACAATTAAAGCATGTAAAAATGAATTATGCTTGGTTTGACATTAAAAAAAACCTCCCATGTTAATAGTTGTAGATTTCAAAAAAGTCAAAGAAGCAGAGCGATCATGTTGCACTCTGAATTTTATCGTGTGAAAATGAGAAAAAAATACCCAACTGTTACCTGCTGCCTGATTTTGTGTGTCCTTTTACATGAATAAAGTCATTTTGCCATAATACTGAAGCAGAGAAAGAAATAAATTCACCAAAAGTACAGGAAATCAAGAGTCTGACACTCAAAACGTTCTGGTGGACAATCCTCAGAACCTCTACTTAATGAATCCCCTCAGTGCTGAGCCAAATCCTGCACCTCTGCACTTAGAGCTTAGTCCCCTCTTCCTCTCTCTTTAGGGAAATTGGATCATTAGAAAAAATCTTGTTCCAGAGAAAGACAATTAAACCTGCTGATGCATAAGTAGCCTGCTCCCATAAAAGAACTGATGAAATCACAAGTTTGGTAGCTTAATTGTTATTACAGTTCTCTCCCTTTTTTCTGCTGTCTAGTGATGCCCTCTTCTGGTGAAAACGTGGATGTGCGCTCTTCCCCATTGAACCTTTCAAACCCAGAGTGCCGCTGCTTTGCTTTCTCTCACGCATGCATGCAAACACAAACACACGCACACATGAATTACATCAGGCATTTCGTATGATACTTTTTATTTAAACTTAAAAAGAGAGTGGATCAAAAACAGGATTCAATAAATAAGAAATAAATATAATTGCTGTAATAATTAATACATACATTATAATTACTCGATTGCAAGAGTGAGAGAAACAGACCCTCAAAAGTTTTTTTTTCTCTAGAAAATTCTAAATCAAAATATTGCAACCCACTCAAACCCCTTTCTCCCAATAAACAAAATAATTGATAAATTAGTAAATAAATAAAAAATAGCTCAAATATTAAAACCTCCCGAATAAAAGTGCAATCCCTCCCTCCCCCGTGTTTCACCTAAAATCTAAGTAGAAATTTAAAATAGGTTAGTGATTTCCCATTTTACAATTTGGAATGTATTATCCTTTCATGAAGATGATGATGTTACTAGTGGTAATAATAATAATAATAATAATAATGATAATAATAATAATAATAATAATGTTGCTGTGTCCTGCTCAGTGTTTATCTAAAGTAGTATTCTTTTTGCATTTTTTCTTGTTTTTTAAATGCTGCTCTTTGTAAACTAAACTATTTACAGGTCATTAGGATCTTCTCCAAAGTCTCTCTAACCTACTCACTTAGTTGTCTTTTTTGTATTTTTTTGTATTTTTATTATGAAACATCGGTCCCTCTATATTTGTCATGTATTAGACATGGTATAGACACGTTAAAGTCTATTAGAGTGATATATCAGCAGGTTGGTTTCACCCTCCGTTCACACTTGGTCTGAGTTGTCTTAGCTGTACTAAACACCCTGTTCCACACAGTCTATGGTCGAACCAAGGTCTCGGCTGTATGGGTGACATTACTGACTTGTGTGTGTATTTGTGTAAGTGTCAGAAGGGGTGCGTGTGTGTTGTGTCCGTGTGTTATATGTACATATCAGCCATGAATCGTTTAAGATTCGGTGTTATGCATGTTTGTTTATTTGTGTGAGTGTGGCTGCACTCCGCGTACGCTCACAGGCAGCAGACAGTCTGAAAGCACAATGAACCCTGGGATTCCTCCTCGGCTGGACTCTGAAAGGTCACCTGTGAAGGCAGGAGAGTTGGAGGGTAGAGGGAGTGATACAAGGAGAGTGGGACAGAGAGGGAGGGAGGATCTGTTAGAGTTATAAATACTCTGAGGCTCTGCGTTGCTCTCTGATCTTCACATCTTGTCAAACAAAACTTGTCTGTAGGCCTGACTGCCACACTTCCTGCAGCAAACTGCACCTTGGGATGCTCCTAGCTTCACTTAGTTTCAGTCTCAGGTGAGTGCGTTAAAACAAGAAAGCATCATTCTGTCTTTCAGCAGCAGTAATTCATGGTGCTTTAAACACATACACACACAGTGCCTGGATCATGCAACTCATTACAGTGAAAATCACTCAGATGTGTGGGATTGAAAGTGTGTGTGTGTGTGTGCGTGTGTGCGTGTGTGCGCATGTGTGTGTGTGTGCGCGCGTGTGTGTGTGTGTATCTGGAAGTAAATGCATGTGTGTTAGTACTTTTACAGAATCTCGACGTATGCATTTATGTCTGTGTCCTTATGAACATGTGCCTCGATTCATAGCAAGCAAACACTACTACCAGCATGCATCACTCTCTGGCATTTGCAGTATAGAAATTCTGGGTGATCATTTTAATCAGAATAAAGAACTTTTATTATACAGAGGTATTATATGGCCTTTTTTTTATTACCCACAGGGATTTGTTATGTAAAAGCTTGTCTAGAAATAGAACCTGAATCCTTTATTTATAAAGTGCGCTGCCATTTGAAAGTGCCTCCACAAACTGACCTGACAGCAGTTACACATTTTCTCCTCTTTGGTAAAGGTTAGGGTTTGTGGAGGATTACATTTATGTCACAGTCTCTCTTGTCATTATTCTCCCAGAATTCCTATAGTTGAAGGCTGTTCTCCAATAAGCAAGAGGCACTTTTTTCACTTTTTTTTTTCTTTTTACCACCATGGTAACCACATACCCTTTACCTCACAACACGAGCTAGCGGGATAGAAAAAAGGAGACTGGAGGGGAGCCGAGAGAAACATCTGACAGAGAAAGGAAGGAACAAGAAGTTGAGAATGCAGAAGGAGCAGGAAGGAGGTGGTGAAGGGAAGAGGGAGAAAAGAGCACAAAAGAAGTGATAGAAATATTTAAGGAGCTGTTTTCATACATGCACCGGAGCGCTGAACTGTTCTAGAAATGACGTGAAAGAGGTGCACGTGAAAAATGAAAACAGTTTGTAAGCTGCCTGCTCTCCAGTACAAAGTCCATGTCAGTCAGACATGACGTAATCGGATTTAGTGGCACTGTAGGTTGCTGTTTTTGTAATTGTGTTTATGAGCTTTTGTGTCCGTATGAGAGTTTTTAAAAGTGTTTAAAATGTATCCTTATGTCGTTGCTTTATCATTCATATGATTTTGGCTCTTACCTGTGCTCAGGTGCCCTGGCATCTTTGCTTTTCTTTTTCTGCCTATAAATGCCCCCAACCTGCCAGGGGCTGCAGATGAAAGTTAGCCTGTGTCTCTGAATCCAGCTCATTTACATAATGGACCTAAGTGCTCGTGTTAATTTCATGTGCATTGTTCCTCTTACATAAAATAAACATAACCAATAGATATAAATAGAGCAGGTAATAGTCTGGTGAAATCACCACTAGCGGTAGCGCCATCGTGTTCTAAGTGGAGTCTGTGATGAAGGGCAAGTTCGGACAATGTGCCGTCCTGTTTCTCCCGACATTGTCTGGAGTTCATGTGTGAAAACGGCTCAGGAGAAAAAAAACGAAGGAGCAAAAAAACTAAAGTGGCACATCGAACAGTGTAATAAATCACAATCCGGGATTATAAATTCAGCCTATCAGAGCACAGCTCAACAAAATGCATGCTCGCCCCAAAGTACAGTGTGCCTTTGTCAGTAGAATTAAAGTAACCTTGTCTGTCTGTCTTCTGGCCTGTGGAGCCCATACTCTGGACCAGTCTGTGGCCATATTTATAGTTCTGTTCAACCACATCATGGCCTCTTGTCCAACATGGCCTGCCATTGTATGTTGCAAAAAAATAATAAAACAAATAACGGTAATTTGCAGTAAACTGTATTGTTGTTCTACATTTCTCCAGCAGTCCACCGTGGAAGCCTCTGCACACCTTTCTGTACAGACACCAATACAACGAGCATTATGCTCTCCTGTATTACACGCTAACAGTGTAACACAGACACATACGTACACACAGTTGCCCACGCTCACTAATTTACCCAAACCATTTGTTCAAATAATAAACACACCAAACAGAACACTACAGAAACTGATCAAAAACGAGGCTGAAAAAAATAACGAGCGTTGCTACAGAATTTATCAAATTACTATAAAAATGATTCAAAGTATCAAATATCCAATCGATTCAGTTGATTCTGAGTACAGTCCTGACTATTGACAGTTATTGATCAGTATGTGCACAGGTCAATACAAAATAAAGTCACAATGCACCAAACACAGTCTGTGGTCACTACAGCAACAGGACATGCAGGTCAACGCATGGCTGGTTGCTTGAGGTGACAGAACAAAAATTGCCAAGGGCAACCAACACAGGCAATCAATCGCCACAGCAACCCAAACACAGGCCAACCAATCAACTTACAACAATGCGAGAGGAAGGGGGGGTCGGGGCTTTATCGGTCACTAGGCAACCATTGCCATAGCGATGGGGTCCTCGTGAATTATGATTGGACGGAAGGATCTTGGGTGTTTCAGGAAAAGATCGAAACAGCAGGAAAGAAAATAAATAAGATTGTCAAAGAAAATAAAAAAGGGAAACAATATTTTAGTATTTTTACTCTTCTTGAGTTGATTAAGTTGTTTTTCTATAAGTTATCCAAAGCATATTTCACTGAAATATTATGTTAAAACTTTCCCCCTTCAGTTAGCTTTGCATTGTCAATTCAAAGTTACCTTGTCCACTTTTTCCTCTCACTAACCCAAATGTATCCACTTGCTCCCCCCAACATAGAGACAGAGCGCAATGCATCATACTCTGAAAACCACATCCAACGCAGGGAGAGAAGCTCCTCATATTTAAAATAGTTTTTATTTTTCTTCAGTTTTATACATTTATTTTCAGTTCACTTTAGTTTCATTTAGTTCTCAAACTGGGTTTATGTATTTCAGTTTAGCTCCTACTATTTAAAAAAACTTTGGATTTTTCAAGAATCAGTGCTAATTTTAGTTTTTTTTAAACAATATAATATTAAAATGTAAAAGTCAGGGGGAAAATTACAAGATATTACAATACAATACTAACCCTTTTTGAATATGACTCACTGTCATGTAGACACCCCAGTAGCATCCCTTAACACTGACATTTGGATATCAGTAACAAAACGCCTACTGCACACCAGTTTCAGTGTTTTAGATTTGGTTTGCCTTTTTAAGGGTTCAGTTTGGGCGGGGCTCAATTGCACTCTGTCTCTATACTAAGGCTTACTTCTCTCATATTGTGCCACTCTTCACCTGCTCTCCAACTCCTCACCTCTCTTTACTTGTTCTTCCTCCTCTCAATAATCACTCAGTATGGGCGGTTGGCATCTTTCGGCCTTTTGAGCTGCACTTTCAGTCTCTTCATGCCGATCTGGAAACCATTCATGGCCTGGATGGCGGCCTGAGCGCTGGCTGGGTTGTCAAAACTCACAAATCCTGAGAGACAAAATATTCACTTTACCCATTTTGTCAGCCAAGTTTACATGCATTAATTAACACAGTATTTCATCAGCCAATGACTTTTTCCGCTTGTCCTTTCTTCGCTCTGATAATCCAGTCCTCCCCAGTCCCCTCCCTCTTTCTCCCCTGTCTGCATGTCTCACCGAAGCATTTGCTCTGGTTGGTGGCACGGTCCACAAACACCTTAGCTGAGATGACATTGCCAAAAGGCAGGAACATCTGCAGCATCTCAGAGTCACTGAACTCTTGAGGCAGGTGGTAGATGAAGATGTTGCACCCCTCTGGACCTAGCACACACACACACACACACAAACGCGCACAGACACACACATTAGACAAAGTTTGATAAATGATCTCAGGCTGTGAAAACTTTGCAATAAAAAAAACTTTAAATAAGATCACAGGAGAGACAGGGGCGTGGCCCCAGCCAGAAAGGAAACCACATCACCTTCTCTCTGCTGCTGTTGCTGGGGCTGCTGGTGTTGCTGGGCAACAAGTGTTGGCTGCTGGGGGAACGGCTGCCCGACCAATCCGTACGCAGCAGGGTATGCCGCTATTGGGAGAGACAGAGAGCAACAAAATATGAGTGGACCATTAAAACGAGTGGCAACATGGGCGCGTCCAATAGAGTCACTCCGTTTGAACTGAAACGTCTTCTGCTGAAGGTGAAAACTATTAACTGTAACATACGAGTGGAATAAGTTCACCAGACAATGACACTGATGATCTGAGCCTGGTACACACATTTCATCTCCCCTTGATATTGAATCATGTACATATGATACATGCTGTATTACATTATCGCCAGCCTTTTGTGTCTTAATTAAATCAGATAAATCAAAACAGAATGAATTCAATCAATCAAACTGTCCTTTTATCCTTGACAATCTGAGAGCAGACAGATTCATAACAGTCACAAGTGTGCTCATCTTGGTTTAACCTCCTCCCAGAGCTGTCTGCTGAGATAGACACATATGCATTACTAATAATACAGCTGAATATGGATTAGACATGAGCATTACTTCACCCAACTGGAACTGATTTTTAGAGCCACATATAGTATATCCATATGTGCAGTGTTGCATTTACTAGGACATACATGTAGTGAGCATTTGTCAAATCATCTTCAGCTTCTTTTGAGCTGCTGCATTTACTACGGATTACATTGGTAAGTCATGTAAGTCAAGTACCTAGAAATTCATTTCTGTGAAAAATGCAGATGAAAACTACAATCTATCCATACACCAACCTGTGTAGTGCTGCATGCCTGCGTAGGCCTGCTGTAGTGGGTCCAAGGCTGCTGCAGGACTCTGAGCTGGGAATATAAAATTATAAAAAGTGAGAATCAAAAAACAAAACCAACAGCCCCGAATGTCTGAGTCATGTTTATTGTTTCCCTGTCTGTATTATCATGTTTAGTCTGAATGTCACTCTGCTTGTCTGCATTTAGTATGTTTCTGCTCCAATCTCATGCGCACTGTGTTAGTTTGAAACTCCAGTTTTTCTTAACACCTGCTTTATTTCACTTTTTTCACTTTTTTTGCTTCATATCCATCATTTGGGTCCTCTCCTTATTACAACATCGCAGTAGTCTACATGTTTCTATCCTTAGATTTGATTAAAAAAAATACCTTGATATGGGTGAACACCATTGGTGTATAGTGTTTCTGTTTGTTGTCCATTGGAGGGAGCTGGCACGCTACTGTAACCGTTCACTCCGATTGGTGGAGGAAGCGCTGGCACAGGTGTTGCTGCGATAGTTGGTGGGGTGTTTGTACCTACAGACAGGAATCACCACGAAACAAAGAGTCCGTAACTGAAAGTACACTGTACCAGAGACATGAGAGACGTGGTTCTTAAAGAATCATGAATTTAGATCTATGGGAGAATTGTGCAACAGAAAAACATTATTTTGGAGCAAAGTCAGGAAACCTTTCAAGTGTTTGCTGTTTTTTAAAGTTAAAGTTGACTGACAATTCTATATGTGTCTCAGTGACCAGTGAAATCAAAATTAATTAAGATAATGTTTCAAAATAAGTATCTTGAGGCCCTTTAAGATAGCTACCAAGTGGCCTGTCTTGCATGTAAAAGGACATTAAGTACATTTCCTATGTGACCACACCTGTTTCTAGCCCAAAACTTTCATTTATGCATTCATCTTGCTATACTTGCACTGTAAAAATATGAACAAGTGAAGGCTTCTAGAAGCAGCAACACTGACTTTTGTTTTAGTAACATAAAGCATTAAAGGGGAAAAGAGTCTACACTATTATTCCAATGCATCATGTTTGGGGCTGTGATACACTGGCAAGTACAACTAGAAGATACTGCCAACCAGTAATTGAAGAATGGTTTTAAGTACGCATGGCGTGTGAGCCTACCCGAGGACGGTGTGATGGGTGTAATGGGTGTGGCAATGATTCCATTGGCATTGAGTGCTGCCATCTGCTGCATCTGTACGGCGGCAACTGTTGCCACAGGAGACAAGTACGCTGACTGGGCAACCAGGGCTTGCTGTTGGACAAGCTGTAGACAAGGAAGCAAGCAGAGACAGGAAGGAGAGGGAGAAGTAGAAGAGGAGGAGGTGGAAAGGGGGGGGGGGGAAAGGGGGCGGGAGAGACAGGAGAAGGCAGTAAAGGGGGGATGG
>VOQJ01034296.1:2251-16958 GCA_015052665.1 Apistogramma diplotaenia | reverse complement strand
ATTTTGCACAGTTTTTTTATAGTGGGTATTGAAGGGGAGAGTGGAGACCGCTCTTTCCTTTCTTTTTTTTTTTTTTTTTTTTTTTTTGGTATTTCATAAATCAAAATGATATTTTGCAACCTCAAGAGTACTGCAGTAGACGGTAGCTTCTTATTTCCAAAAAACAACTCAGTAATCTACACAGCAAAGTATCTCTACGAGTCAGGTGATCTCTGCTAACAGGAAGAAACAGGGTTTTAACCATATAAAAAGGAACTATAAAAATAATATTTTAACAGTGATAAGTGCAGCAACAATCATTTAACTATTTCAAATTAAAATGACTGCTAAATTTAAAACAAAGAAGGCCAGGAAACCAAAAGAAACCACATAATTTTTAGGAAATTGAAGCAATACAATGCTTTTTTTCTAAATATTTCAGCCATCTTTAAGCTTTACTACCAAGTTATTTCCTTAAAGTCATTCTTGCAACAGTCATTTGTGCAATGAACACAATCTTTCCAGTTGCTCAAGCGCACTGCTTCTCACACCATTACAAATCAACCAGTCGGCCACAGCACAGCCACATCCTGCAGCTAAAGAGGTGCATCGCGGTCAAACAGAGACCATGAAGGAGGAAGTCATATGAAAACATGCTCAGGGAATTGATCGTGTTTTTTCTACATCTGAGTAAAGCCATTCATTCAAAGGAGCAGACCCCACCACCACCACCACCACCACCACCAGAAAATGGGGGGAAAAATTCCTGCCTGTTGGGAATTCTTTGCATTCCTCACATTCATCTTTAATTGAGGTCTGGCTCATTGTCTCAACTGGGACCAACTAGCGAAAGATGCTAAACCGTATTGGCCTTGGTTAAATGAACACACTTTAAACAGCAATGGTTTGCGGTGGTGCTAGACTTACAAATATGGGTCAGAGCTGCACTTTTATCTCCATGCATCTGGAATAATGAGATCAGGCCCTTTCAAATTAATAATTTGTGCCTGATCTCTTCAGACAGACTGAAGCATCCAAGAGCGTCCTGGAAGCTCGCCCACCGTTTTTTTAGTCCGGCAACCTGGCGTAATCATCTTAATATGCGATTCAAAGTAAGTATAATTATTTGTAACCCACCCTCCATTCGATTTCCAGGTCATCCCAGATTTTCACTTTGATTACACTACTTAAGCTTCTGCTCTGGAGAGCTTGAACAGAGCTCATGGGGGAAGAAGTCTGCGCAACAGATGGCTTTTCTTTGACACAATCCTTCCCTGACAATGACTAGATAAAATCCAATTAGAAGGGTTCATCCTTTTTCCCGTATGGTAAAGATTTACTTTCCAGTTAGAGGTTTACTTTTTTTTTTCTTTTTAAACAGAATTGCTTAGAAATAATAACTAAACAAAACAGGTGCAAAAAATAAGAAGGCCAAATTTTACATTTAAGAAAACAAGGAAACATGCAGGGACGAGACAGCAACAGATAACAGTCGATTAAATAAAATTCTGTCGTCTCATTAGACCAAGTCAAAGATAAGGGCCACACAGCGATTTCTCATGTACGTTTTCCAATGCATGACTCATGGGACTGTGACCAGAAGAAATTACATCTGATCCTTAACTTCAATGATCTCATAACACTTTTCATCTTGTAATGTTGCCACAGCAACTGGAAATAATTACAGACACGTGTAGCCATTCATGCCACTGTTGGAAACATCTGATCACAATTCAGAACGTCCTGAAAGCCTGGATGATTTCATCCTAAGATAGCTGAGGATACACAGGACATTTTCATGTGCTACAACAGGCCCTGTATTCATGTTAATTACTTGGCCGAAATGAAATGTTTCCACACCGAGAGCTTCATTCAGTGTTCGTTTGTGCACTCTGTGGCAGAGAAGCTTTACCACTAAATATTAAAATGTATTATTGTCTCTCGTTTTGCTCCATTTTGGCTCTTCAGCTGCTGGATGTTTATTCAACGGCTTGTTCCAAGTGGACTGGTAATGAGCTCTTGTGCTAAATCCACCCTAATCACAGGGTTAATTGGAGTCTAAATTTGCTGCAGTACACCCAAAACGCTTTAAAAGGTCGAAAAACATGCAGCATTCAGTTCTCAGACCTGTCGACATAGGGGGCTGCTCTTGAAAGGCTGCAAAGCAGAATGGGCTTCAGATTGGTGGAAAAGGGGGTATAATAAAGCCCCTCAGAGGAAGGAAGCCTGTAGAAATAAATAAAGGACACAACAGGGTACAGACCTGTTGTTTAAGAGTGGGGATGGAGGAAAAACAAAGCGTCAGAATGAAGTGAAGCAGCTTGAAATCCTTATAGACCATAAACCGCAATAAAGCAATGGTAGGCATCCCTCTAAATGAAACATTCCATTGCTGACGCCAGAGTAATTGTTCAAATTTATTGCCCAACAAGTGCCAGGGGTTCTGGGCTTGACCAGGCTGACAGACTGAACAACACATACAGACTGCCTTAATTTAGCCTGTAGGCCTTCCTTGCCATATAAGCCACAGTATCTGACACAGCCCTCATTTCCTTTGTTACATACTTAGGTTGTGTTTCAGGATAAAACTGACAATCATTTCCCAACTAGCTGCCATTATAACGACATCATTGAGTCTAAATATAAACTGAGACCACAGCTGCATCTGTGAAGGGAGTGCATGTAATTTTAATGTTTTAAAAAGATAGCTTGGAAAAGCATAATTAATAGGCCGATAGGCAAGTAAATTGCTGTGTGGGTAGAAAAACATAATGGGCACTAACTAGCTCTGATAATGTAAGCATAGTCACCATAGCGCATCAGGAAGATTACATATCTGAGGGCACGTTCTCTTTAATACAAAATAAAAGAAAACCTAACTTTGGTTAAAATGTGTGGTCAAGAGGTCAAAGGCCATCAAGCTCTAGAACTCCTCCCTTAATAGGCGACACTATGGTTCACCAGTGTAATTTATTATGGTAAATGGTAAATGGACTAGTTCTTATATACCGCTTTTCTTGACTAAGTTACAAAACATGCACATTCACACACTTTAAAATATATTTTTGCAGGTGAATGTGATGTTTATTAGTTACAACTTTCAAAATATAAAATCCAACTTTATGTTGATGGTTATAGTTCTTGCAGGATATACAGTACTGTGCAAAACTCTTAAACCACACCTCATTTCTTTATATTTTGCATCCAACGAGCCAGTTTTGGAAGCAACAAATGAATGAATGAATGACTCAAGCATGAGAAAGTCTGACAGGCACAAAATTTCATTTTGTACCAACAATGTAATTCCCAGAGAGCTATTAGCTGAGAAAAAGACAATGCAGAAAAATACCATCAGATTTTGATTAATCGTGCAATTCCATCTGGAAAACCGCTTAATTTTTCAGCACGGCAATGATCCCAAACACACTGCCAATGCAGTAAAAGCATATCCGGAAAGCACACAATGGAACACTATCAATCATGGATTGGCCTCCCCAGAGCCCAGACCTCAACATTACTGAAGCAGTGTGGGATGATCTTGATGGAGAATAGTACCAAAGGCAAAGAAGAGCTTTGAATGTCCTTTGAGAAACCTGGAGAACTATTCCTGAAAACTACTTCAAAGAAATTACAAGAAAGCTGGCCTAGGAAAGTTCAGATTATGACTTATATACTTATATATACTGTATTTTCATGCATGTCTGCACATGTTTGAATGAACTGCTGCACCCATTTCCCGTTTTCTTAGCAAACTTTTGCACAGCACTGTAGCTGAGATTCCTAATCAGGTCATACAATCTTATGGTCGGCATCCACATGCACAGTAACAATTCTGACACATAACTGTGCTTCCTTCTATTCTGTCCCTTTCGTAATTGTTTCCACGCGTTACCAGTGCACTGACAGCTGAACGTTCACATGCATGCGGGAGGCAGTGCAATGATGTGGTTTGTCCAACATGTGACAAATTTAAAGCCTACCCAAATCCAGATCCACAGACTTATTAATAGACAATCACCGCAGGTGCAGCTGTTTTGTGCAGCCACGTGATTAAAGTACAAAACGATTCATTGCAGCGTGGTTCTGTACCTGACTCACACATTACAGCGGTGCCTACGTCAGGCTATGGTAGTCATCTACAGAGGAGGAGGCAGGGCATATCTTCAAGGGGAAAAGGGCGTCACTGCCCTTTGCCCCGAGTTAAATCATTCCAAGAAAGTTTCGTGGCATTCCCTAAATCCTGCCATTAAACACACAAGACACAGAGGTAACCGCATTTATATTCTAATGGGTGAAGTGCTGTGTTCAACTTCCCTGGAGAGGGTGAAAGGGTGTGGGACAAAGCGACAGGTACCCTGCAGCAGCCGCCGAGCTCAGCCGAACTTTGCCGGTATGATTTTATACAGAAAAGAAAGTTACTCACCCGAACAAGGTTGCTAACGGCTGCCCGAACAGCAGCTACAGGCGCGGACAGATCTGGGATACCTTTTCCATCAACTTCACCTTCTTCGTGCATTATCACCAGATGAGATATCTGCTGAGCCACTGGCTCCAGGATACTTTCTATCGTCTTCGTGTGAAAAACCGGCATGATGACAACTTTAGATTACTATCCAAGTAAAACTCCTACCACAGAAGGCAGTTTTCTCCTAAACTCCCACTGAAGAAACCTAAACAATCCACACAGCCTTTTTTTTTCACCCCCCCAAGACAGTGTTCCCGTTCGTATGAAGACTACAAGTACTCCTGTGAAAACATGAACGCGAAAAACTCCCAGAGAGCGAGCTCGAGCAACCTACACGGTTTCCGCCTTCTGGCCAATCAACTAACGAAAAGACACGATTCTTGGCATCTGATTGGTCGTCAGGGGTGCCGCTCTGGATAGGCCCCTCCTTCTCCCATACTGACGAGTTTACTGGCGATCCAAGCGCTCCCTAGATTACGTAATAGATCCTCATCATATGTCCTAAAAAGGGAAATACGTGTCTACTGTTTGAGGGGAGAGTGATTCCAGTAGCTGGGAATTAACTAGTTAGACAAGCTTTGCCGTGCTGGCCCAGAAATTGGAGCTCTGGAGATCAGATTACAAACCTTTCCGAAAGCAAACAGGATACCCCACAGGACACTCCGAAAATATCCATAAAGCAGTAAAGAAAATAGTAATGAAATATTTTTAGGTACTATTTTTGACCCACTTGTCACTGACTGATATATAAGAGTCTTTGTGAGCATATTTTTCAATTTATGCCGTCGAATTAAATAAAAGACATAAATCGCAGCACTTCACCACTTGCAATGACCCAAAGTAATTGGCCGAAATCCTTCGCCACTTATCGGAGATAACATCAGGCATACTCAAGTGTTCGCAAACCCAACTCTGTCAGTGGCGGTGCATTTTTAAAATTCCTTCTCACTCTCAACCTCGCATCCCAAAATAACAATATTTGAGGAGTGAAAACCGACTGCCAAGCAAATCTAAGGAAAGGAATTCCCACAGATTCCCAAGAGAGGCTGCAAGGCAGCGGCCCATTCCCTAAAAAGGAAGAGTCCAAAAACGAAAGAATCAAGGAAGTTGCTCTGTTTGAGCCACTGTGTAAACATGCAAGGGGCTGATATGCTTTTCCTTCTATGTAACGGGTTATTATTCCAAATGTCAACACAGAGTTCAGAATTTGAACATTTTAACTTTATTTATGTACTTTTACAACATACATCATTATAAATTAATTCATACATTAATCAAAAGACACTAAATGACGACCTCATGAGGACCACATCCTGAATGGAGACATAAAAGATGACCTGCTGTTTTCTAGGCTCTCCGATTACCTATCATGAGCGTGCATGCTGGAATGTGCCTTCTTCTGCTGTCCTCCTACCCTATACACAAATGTCTGAGTCCTGCCGCTGCGTGGAGTTTAAAGAAATTCTCCTGACTGGCAGTGCAGTTATAAAGATCACACATTTTCAGTTTGCAGAGTGCAGAAAATACACCTTTGTTATACTTTGATTATTTAGGAAAAGTAAAAGTAACCCAAACAGCTGTAATTATGATTTACTTTGACAGTCCACTGGATGAAGTGTTTCATGTTTCTTGAACGTGGCCCTGTTCTTAGTGGCCCTGTTAGCTGCCTTTTTAATGGTGTCTACGGGCAGTTGGCGCCATCTACTGGCTAAAAGAATTAAATGCATTTATGTGGTGAACGTCAAAAAAGCTGCCCAAGTTCTGAGAAACTGCAGATCAAAGAGGAAAATGTAACATGGCCTGTTGAAGTTCAAACTGAGCATCAGAAAATAAATGATAGTTTAACATTGAATTAGCTGTTGGGCTGCAGCTCTCTGGGAAAGGCTAAATGGGTTTGATATTAATAGCATCATCTGGAGCACTTCTATAATAGTATCAGGACGGCGTTTCCTTTTTCTCATCAGTCCTTTATGATTTTGTTTTTTTGTTTGTCCTCTATGTTAAACAACTTTAGCTTCCCTTCACTGGCTTTCAGTTCAATTTAAAATCATTTTATTTGTTTTTAAATCTCTTAATGGTCATGCCCCCATTTTATCTGTTTGAATTGCTGCAGCAATATATATCAGCTCGTTCCCTCAGATCAGCAGACCGGATGCTTTTACTTGTTCCAAAGATGCAACACAAACTCAGAGGTGCTAAAGCTTTTGCAGTTGTGAGTGGAGGCGACACACCGTGTGATACTTTGCAAGACCACATGAGGGCGCTAAAGTTTGCAAATGAAGCACTTGTGAGGTAGTTCTTGGAGAAAGCAGCACAGTGTCAGAGAGCAGAAATGTGGGTTTGAAAATGTGTGCATTTTTAAAGAGACCTCTGTGCATTTTTATTGAATTCTGTTTGATTTTTTTTGTTGATTTCCTCTACTGTGTGCTCGCAACAATGAATGTGTGGGGTTTTTTTTCCTTCCATATGTAATTTACCTTTTACCATGAAGAATGAAAAATACAAAATCTTCCTGATGAGCAAAGATCTTATCAGTTATACTGCGTGCGTGTTCATATTTCTGATTTAATGGTCATCTCTGTGATTTAGTGTGTTTTGTCATGAGCTAGAGAGACTCAGCAAGAAAGCACTGCTTGAGGTGTGTGACTCAGAGCCATTGTCATGTCCCGAGAAAACAGTGGCATCAAAATGCAGAAGGGACTCACAAAATGACTCTCTGCTTATATTACTGCGATGAAAGTCTAATCTCGCTTCATGATTCTTCCATTTTTGGGCATTTCTTTTTTACTTCAGCCACAAACATGAGGTCACGTTTGTGCAGCTCGCATCAATGTGACTTTTTTTATTCTGTAGTTTAATTAGTTAATTAGCTGGTGGCAGAATAGTTGGTTTTCTGTGCATGGTGGATGGTTTATTAAGGCTACAGTAAGGAGTCAGGATACTATTTTTTGTTTCACAGCTATCCCAACTGGAAAACTCTACCTATATATGTCCAATAAACAAAATGTCATATTTCATAATTTAGCACATGTGGAAATATAAGATCTCGACTAGATTTTAGATGAAACAGTGCAGTGTGTTTCTAACATTCACATCTACAAAGGACACAATAATCAAAGCACAGCACACAGCTTAAGAGCTTAAACACCGAGCACCAGGGCTTAACACTAGCTATTATGTAAGCTACCATATGAACACAGCAGGTTTGTGTAACATGGAATACATACATGATACATAATTTTTTTTTTTTTTACCAAACTGGGGTCAGGAAACATCACACTGTACCACAAAGTGACAGTACACTGACAGCATATTGTTTCCATATAATTAAAATAGCTGTTCTACTGTTTCAGGTCACTGTGGTGTCTTTTCTTTAGTATGCATGTAAACAACTACCTGTGTTCTTTTTACATACTCCAGTATGTAGCCAGTAGTAGCCACGCTTACACTGCACATGCACACATATTCAGAGATAAGCTTACAGCCCCATGTGAGTAAGAAGAAACAGTAAATTACATTTGACCCAGCTGCACTGAGACAGCAAATACACAGTCAGTCAAGAACATGAACTCATGAGAACTGATTTTTGGGGCAGTTCCACTGCACATGCAACATTTGGCCTGAACAACTAAACTGAAACACCTACATCTGCTGCAGTCCCATGACAGATACTATCATATGAATTTACAAATATTGTAAATTCATATGACAGTATAAAAAAATGTAAGCTAATATTTTAGTAAATTTAACTCTTTCAAGGTTCATATACATTAAATACACGTCTTTATGTGAAATTATGTCTGAACAATCTATTTGTATTTGAGATTATGTGTAATAACAATTAATAATATTGTAATTACAGTAACGTTTCTGAACATTTCTGAACAAGGTAATTCAATTAAAACACCTTTCTGAATGTGGAGATCTGTGAAATTATGAATATTACAGTGATGTTTGATTGTCATTTAAATCTACTACACAATTCTGATCATTTCATATTAATCAAGCTATTCAGTGACCTTTTGTGCACAAAATGGCCACAGTCAGGCTTCCTGTAGGGTGACTGGGCTCAGGCTTAGAGAGGGGATCAAGACATCTGGAGGGAGATCTGAGCAGAGCTGCTACTCTGCATTAAAGAAGCCAGCTGTGATGGACTGAACAATTTCTTTGGAGGTTTTTAGGGCTCATCCAAACAGAAGAAGACCACAGAGTATAATATATTATGCAGAAGTTGCATCTCTGCATATCTACATCTCTAGTCAGGGAACACCTCCCGACCTCCAGTGAAAAACAATGCTGCGGACCTGTGGAACACCTTGCTTATACACAGTATCCTGTATGACTAAAAGGATGATCACCATTTAAAGTCACAGTAAGTTTAGACTTGGTTGCAATGATTTTGCTGCCAGACTATTTATGTCACTTTCTCTACTGATGCCTGTTGAAGGGATGCTGCCAAAGCCCCAGGCTTCAGTAATTAAATTTAAGAATAAAAATGTATTAGAACTAACAGAAATTTCCAGGGAAATCTTCTGACAGAACAAATTTTTCCTTTATGAGATTTTTAATCTTCGGTGTGAAAAAAAAAATAAATCTGAAGGTCATTGCTTGACTGGATACAGGTACTTGGAATGAGTCCATATGTCTATGCACACTTAATGCATAGGCATATCATTGGTAGCTCATAAATGATCTTATTTAAGAAATTCAATCTTTGGCTCCATCTTTGTTATTATTATTCAGTAAACATAAATTAACTCAGTATGTTCTTGTTCACTGCACTCTATATATCCAGCTGCGTCTTCCTGTCTTCTCTGGCTTTACACATCTGCCAGTTGGAAGTGCCCTCCCCAGCCCTGACTCAAACGGTGGCTCACTCTCTCCACCCCTTTCTTCTCTTTTTTTTCTCTCAAGCCGTCTCACTCTCTCCCTCCTCCTCTCCTCTAACTCTCTCTGCTCAGTCTCTCTCTTCACTTGATCACTTTGGTCCCTTGCTCCTCTCCCTCTCCGTTACTCCTACACAGCTCTGCCACACTCTTATTCCAGCTCTCCCTGGGCACCATCTCCACTATCGGGGGATCATCATTGTATCTGCGTTTTGCCAGGTGGACGCACTCCCCGCAGTCACCATTTCCACCCCGGAGAGTTCCACGCTGGCAGCGCAGCCCCTTCCCAGGCTGAGCATCGGGCGAAAGACCCTGGTGGCAGCTGCTGTGGGGGTCATGCTGGTCCTGGTTCTGGTGGTCCTCATCCCTGTGTTGGTCAGCTCCGTTGGCACAGGTGGTGTCGACGACAGCACAAGCCACTACGAGATGCTGGGCACCTGCCGCATGGTTTGTGACCCCTTCCCCAGCACGGGCACCACGGGCCAAGGTGTGCACACAGGCACAGATACAGCAACTACAGTCTTAGAGGTGGAAAATGAGGACGATTTGAGTGATCACAGCATCGGCCCGCCCCTGCCTACGTACAGTGCTCATGGCCCACAAGGGAAACCAGGACGTCCTGGCAAGCCCGGACCCCCAGGACCACCTGGAGAGCCGGGACCACCAGGTCCTAAAGGACCACCAGGAGATGCTGTGGACATTGTACGGACGGGGATCCTAGGTTTAGGGGGTAAAGGGGCAGTTAGTACAACTACATACAATACTGCTCCTCGCGTGGCATTTTACGCAGGACTACGAAACCCTCAAGAAGGTTATGATATACTACGCTTTGATGACGTGGTGACTAATATTGGTGGTAACTATGAAGGCGCAACAGGCAAATTCACCTGTAAGATCCCCGGCACCTACTTTTTCACCTACAATGTGCTGATGAGGGGAGGCGATGGCACCAGCATGTGGGCCGACCTGATCAAAAATGGCTTGGTGGGTATCACTTTTAATTAAATTTTCTTATGTTTAATGACCTAATGATTAATCTAAAAAAATATGTAAAGGTAAGGGTTTGTCAGAATATACGCAGATGGAAATTATACTTTAAATTGTGACTCATACACTGGGATGAACCCACATCAAAATGCTCAAGGAACAGTGCAACCAGTGCACTGGCAGACTAAATTGAGTAGTCGAGCATTCATGTGTACAGTGATTTAGCTCTGATTTAGTCTGGTGTCCAATATAATGACAACGCACAGTGGCATGTTGCCAGATTGTGTATCTGTGCATATTACACATCCAATGATGTACAAGTTGAAGTGAGTGGAAGGAGCACAGCACTATCTCTACTTTGCACACATCAAACCACAGCCTGGGGTGGTGGCTAGTTCAAAGCTGGTGCCCTTTGAAATACAAACAAACTTCATGGAGCTATGATGTGCTGGTAAGCGTTATCAGACTGCCTGTCAGGCGAAAGCGTTTCAGTACTGAACGATGATATTTGCTATATTCATGGCTAATTTTGTAATGTCTTTAAGGCCCCAGGAGACGACGCTGATCAAACACCTTGTAAATGTTAACCTTAAAACTTGACTGAAAGCGTCACAGCCAGACTGCAACAGGCTGCACCGAAGGTGGATACAATATAACAAACGGCTCTACATTCTAATGTACATCAGCACAATAGCTCATCAATTTCACTTTATGCTCTTTAACAGAACAGTAAATTCAGCTTTAGTTCCACTTTCAGGTGAAAACAAGCTACGAGGTAAGAGTTTTTTCCCCATTGAGTAAAAAAATACAAACAACCCCAAACTGCAAACCAACACAACAGAACCACATTTAAGTTTCACAAATGTTACAGTTATTGTACAGTAGTGCCATCTTTTTATTGTAGGGAAGGGCAATCATCAGGGATACACAGGGATTTTATGGTACAAGGAACTGCATTTACATAGTTAAAACACCACATAAATTAAATATATTCTGTATGATTTATTTATAATCCTGATAACTTACTCCACTCCCACTACAAACTTACTAAGAAACTGCTTTCTTCAGTCGTTTTTATTAATACAGTATGAACTACGAGTAAATAAAAGCAGAAATACAATAATTAATTGCAATAATTAAGCAATTATTATTTTGTTTTTATTTAGTATTGTATGTTTTTTTTTGGCAAAAGGGGGTACTTTCTTGTAGCTATTTTATTTCACATAAAATATGGCACTAAATTGCTGTAAAATAAAATGTCAGCCAGCGGTAGACACTTTGCTGCTGCAGTAGACCAGAGGGAGGAAGCCAGGAGAATTTATGCTGCATTGCTCACATGTATCAGAAATTCATCATCATGCTGTCATGTTGTCGCTCAGCATTTTTCAGACCCCCGCAGCCTCTTGACATACAATCCTGTTTCCAAAAAAGCATAAAAATGTTTATCCTCATTTTACTTTTGATACCAGAAATACATGTTTAAAAGGTTGGAGCAGGCGCATGTTTATCACTGTCATATCGCCTCTTTTGTCAAGAGTTTGGGAACTAAGAAGGCCGGCTAATGTAGGTTTCAAGGCCAAATGTTTTCCCATTCTCACTGAATACTGAATTTCAGCAGCGTTACAGTTCTGGGCCACATTTGCCATTATTTTGTTTGACAATGCATCGGATGCTTTACACATCTGGGGTGGCACCTGGAGCTTGCACTGCATGCAGAATGTGAAATGTTTGTTATTGTCTTGCTGAAATAAGCAAAGCCTTTCCTTAAAAAGCTGTTGTTTAGCATAATTGTTGCCTTCAGAGTACTGCAGTTTACCCACGCCAGGTGCACTGATGCTCTGCAATATCATCGGGGATGCTGACTTTTGAAGTGTGCTCCAATAACAACCCGGATGATCCATCTCTTCTTTAGTCTGATTTAGTCATAATTTCCACCTTTGATTGGTTGGACCACAGAACAGTGAACTTTTTGGGGTTTTTTTTACATGGTAGAGTTTAAATTTGCATTTGTATATTAAGCACTGATCTGTGTTCACTGATAATAGTTTTCAGAAGCTCACCCAGTGATTTCCTCTGTGCCATTTGGTTTTTGTGTTTGCCTTCTCTGGATTTCCAGAATCTGTTAATAATATGAACATATCAATAAAAACATGATGTTATTTATAATATGTACAAAATTAGCAATTCGATCAATAAATTACATTATGGGAAAGCATACCTGCTGCCAGTATAATAATAAACAACATTTTTCACTGTAAACATCTGTTATATTGGTTTTGTAGTCATTATTAAATATAGAATTTAAATTATTCACAAATAGCTGAATTCTATTTATATTCTTCTTCGTACTCCATCTGCACTGATTTGAATTTCATGTTCTTATGACTGTAACTAAGTTCAGAACTTCTGGTTGAAGCACGGATTACACTCCTTCAGTTGGTCTGGTGAAGTCGGAGCGTAACAGCCAACCTGGCAACCCAGCTCATTACACATTAGCTAAAGCTTAGAAAGGATATGTCCTTGAGGAGCTAACTGTCGAAGCAGTTTCCTATGTTTTTTTTAAATTTTTAAACACAGACATGCAAAGAAATCAGGGCGTGATGCTCCGTATCTCGGTAATTACCTCTCTTGACCCACTGACACTTACATTTGGAACAACATGACATTTTGAGTGCATCATGCAGAGAAAAGTGAATCTAAGAGAAGAACATGAGACAAGGAGATAGTATGCACTGCTTCCTTCCTCAGAGGCAGACTGACTCAAGCCTGACCCTTTCGGCTGAGTCATAAGAGAAGAACAAGATATTCACTACAGGGGTAACACTTACGCAAGTGGAAGTCTCAAAATCTGTCCTTATTTTTGGAAATATTCTTCTGTTCAAATAAAGCGTGTTCCAAATCCACACATGCATATACGTAATCAGAGCAGTAACATGTAAACCTATGAAACAGCAAGTCGTTAAATATTTAAAAAAATGTAAGCATTTGTTTCAGTATCATCATCTACTTTAGTCATTTATACACTTCATTAATAACACCTTAAGATATTCAATTCATAATAACTGCATTCATTAGTTACATCAAACATTATAACACTTTTCTCAAGCAATTATATTTCTTCACTTACTCTTTGCTGCGCTGTGTGTATGTGTCATTTTCCAGGTCAGGGCCAGTGCCATTGCCCAGGACCAGGACCAGAGTTATGACTACGCCAGCAACAGTGTCATACTTCATCTGGATGCAGGTGATGAGGTTTTCATCAAGCTGGATGGGGGAAAGGCTCATGGGGGCAACAGCAACAAGTACAGCACCTTCTCAGGGTTTATTCTCTATGCCGACTGAAGACTGGACTGGACACGGGGCTCGGGGGTGAAAAGTCACGGCCGCCGGTTCCCTCTCTGACTTGGAGTAAAGTTAATGTTGCCCACAGCCACTGATCCACAGCCAGATGGTTTTTACAGATATTTAAGATCAGCATTAATCCGGTAATAACAGCTGCGGATTCGTGGCTGTCGGTTAACTGTCATGCCCACATGCCGTTGTATACAGGGTGCCTATGCTGCTATTCTGATGGACATGAGCAACGTAACAGTGTCAGTCACTGCCATGTGTCATACCGAGGTGCAATAACATTTCTGACAGTGCAGAAGCTTTGCCATCATTTTTGAGCCGTCATTTCGAATTTGAGTCTGAAAAATCCCACAGTCGTGGCGACCACAGTGCTTGTAAATGTGCTGTTTAGATTTTTATGTTGAGCTCACGTTTTCTCATGCTGTTTGTACGATTACGATGTTGTGCATCAACGACTGAAGAATCATATTTTGCCGCAAGGAACGATTTGTCTCGAACTGGACGCCAGAATGAGTTTTTGATGCTTGAAAGGCTGCCAGTGTCACAAAATGTATTGTGTCTCACGTCATTTCAGCCCATTATATTTTGCATATTGTTAGTGTATAAAATGCACATTTGATATTAAATCTTAATGTCGAAACAGAGGCAGAGGAGCTTCAACACTGCACACACTGTACGAAACAGTGTAAAACAGCTCCAGCTGTTGATAAATAGTTGTATAATTTTATCATGTATGTTAAAGTGCTTGTTTGTAAAGCCTTATTTACTCAATTCATGCATGCGACGCCTGCTAAAATGTCCTGTGTGTTTCCACAAAAGATAAATAGTGATTTTAAACCAAGTTTAAACAGGTAGATGTAGGAAGCATTTACTGCTGTTGCTTTTAATTTTAATGTCCATAATTTTTCATTAAAAGTACTTTTTTTTTTTTTTTTTCTTTTTTTCACATAATAAATGGTTTTTTTTTTTTTTCTTTTTTTCTTTTTTTTTTATTTGTTGTTTTTTTTTTTCTTTTGCCATTTTTATTTTTTTTTTTTTT
>VOQJ01034292.1:0-10642 GCA_015052665.1 Apistogramma diplotaenia | reverse complement strand
TTAAATGAGAAATATTTAAAGTTTGCTGGCGTTACCCTCCAGGGGGTCCCTGGTGAGGCCCAACTGGCTGATGATGTACCGGGGGATGTCAGACTTGATGCCCTGGCCTTCCTTTGCATGGCCCTCAGCTGCTTCCAACAGGTGGTAGAACTCCTCAGGATCGAACTCCTTCAAAAAGAGGGGGAGTGGAAGGTCATGAAGGAGGAGTGGATGGAATTAGAAAAGAGCAAGGAAGGGAGAGATTTTTGCTTAAGATCCAAAATCAAGTGCTAACATAATAAGAATTTTTTTTTTAGTATATGCAGGTTGCTATGGCAGCCGTGATACGTGTGCATTCAAAAGGTTTCGAGCCTTGATCTGTCCGACGTCTATTAGCTGTCCAATCCTTACAATCTTCTGCCTTTTGTTTAATAATAATAACCAAAAAACTGAGCAAATCTTCATTCTAGGCGTCTGCGATGATTCTCAATGCTGCTGAGTCTAATCTCAGCAGAACTGTATCTGATTATCAGATCAAGAGATTCGATTTAAACTGAGATGCTCTGATGTCATAAAGACTAGAGTGAGGACTTGGAGGCTGGGGGAGTACGAGGTGGGAACAGAGGTTTGGTTGGGCAGAAACTCCTGTGTTCTCTGAGACATACTGCCCTGTACTGTAAACACTTACTCCCCCCTCGACTCTCTGTGCGTCCACTCGATAAAAAAACAACCTGGATGGTGTCACAGCTTCACCCGCATGCAGTTAGTCAAAACTACCAATGTGACGACAGGGGACATGTGTTTGCACGCGTGCTCATTAGACTGTTTTCAAATACTCACAGGGCGCCCACAAATGAATCGCTTTGGTTAAATCAATACACACCAAGAAGCAGAAAGCTCTAAAGCTCTTGTGTGGAGAGGAGCTGAACAGTATGAAAAACACTGTCAACTGGGCCAGAACACACCCAAGTGCACAGACATTAACACATACAGGAACGCAATCAAGTCAATTAACCTTCCATCTCATTATAATCACATATGGCCACTCTGGACTGGACTGTGTATTACATTTAAAAGACGTCTTATGTTGGAGAAGGAGTTTATCTATGCCTGAGCACTTTGAGGCAATTTGAGGTTTGGTGTCTCACCCACGGACACTTTGAAATGTGGACTGAAGGAATCAGGGACTGATCCACCAAATGTCTGACTGGCAGGTGACCCACTCGACCACCTGAGCCACTTCTGCCTCTTTTTATAATACATTTTGCAATAATGTAAAAAGTGATTAAATGTAGTTCAGGAAAAAAAATATCATGTCTCCTTGTTTTGCAATGAAGCAGAAAGAGCAATGCTACAGTACAGGACATAAGTAAATATACACAATTAGCAAAACTCAAATGAAACTTTATGAAAATTTTAAAAACCGGCTCTTACCAGACACTCGAGCAGACGTGCGGGCCGGGCGATTATGATCATCAGCTTCTTGACAAGTTGTGTGACAAAAGTAACTTCGACGCTCTCAGAACGCTCATGGGCCTTCAACAGGAGACAGCAGGACACAGTCACAGCAGGAAATAATATATCGAAATGTCCAAGAAACAAACAAACACACACACACACACACACACACACACACATACACACACACACACACACACACGTCTCTCACAGGACAGACGTAGCTGAGATTTTAATGAAGGGCACGTAGTCTTGGAGATGACTGGTCCCTCATTACAATATATATCCATTATTTTTAATTACATTTTAAATAATTCATCTTTGTGAATTTTGACGACCTTGGACCGAGCGCTGTGTTTGTCCTTCATAAACAAACCAGAACGAGAATGCGGATGAACAGATGGTGGAGTCCTTCGTCACTGACACCTGACAGGTAATTTAAATCAGGAGTGACCTCAGCCTCGGCCCCTCGTATCCACCGTGAAATATCTGCCGGCACGGAGACAGCGAGACTAGTCAGAAACCCACTGTGACACTGAGCTCTGTGGGTGGAGGGCGTACGCAAACGGAAACAGTAGCAATTACACAGTGAAAAGTAAGAAAAGAAATAAAATTAAATTCTTGGGGTGTGATGTGTGTGTGGTATAATATGTGAATGCATTTATGAATGTGGCATCTACGTATGTTTGTATAATGCATGTACGTGTCAGGCGGGCCAGCACAGGGGAGATGGGTGGTCATGAAGAAAATCTGATGGATGCAGAAGGCCTGGGGGCCCCTATAACCCCCCCCCCACCTTTGAATTACTTCTTGAATTATTTATAACTAATGAAATGTGGAGGGAGGGAGTGAATATCTGCTGTAATGTACTCTGCTACATTCATGCCATGTGTGATGACTGTAATAAGGAACAGTGCTTGGTGCTAATGGACAGCTGAGGGATGGACCCCCACTACACAGAGACTAATTAGCCTGTGTGTGTGTGTGTGTGTGAGAAAGAGGGAGCCAGTGTAATAACTGTGTGTGTGTGATGTGAAGTGATTCCCTGGTGGCTACACAGCATATATAATCCTGTAACAGCTTGCATCCACACGTACTGTTATCATTTACAGATTACAAATGAATACAAGCATTATGCTAAGATGACATATGACGTGTGTGTTTTGATATGCACAGCAGTTAACACATGCTAAGCAATACAACTGCTGCAAAAAGCACTGCAGCAAAACTGAGACTGCGATGGCAGGAGGGAAGGCAGAAACTCTCAGGATCCGCCTTCACCTCACCCCGTCTGCCACACCAGCCCTCAGCATGTCCTCCTCCACTGCATCCACAAAGCCCCACTGTGGGCTTCCTTTGTCCTCACGCCTGCCAGCTCCACCTTCAACGGTTGTTTTTAACAGCGGCTCAACTGCCTGCCTCCTCTACTGAATACAAACAGTACTGCAATGCAATGACTATTATAGTAATATTGTAAAAATATTGTAAAAAAACCACTGTATTTCATTCAGATTAGCAGTGAAGCAGAAACACGAGTACAGGATGGAGTAACGGACTTAAGGCGTAATTAAACTGTATGAATGAATGATCTAAGACTGAAAAGCAGGAAATCCTTTAAAATGGTTATGATACAATAACTAAGTTCCAATTTTATTTCAAAGGAAGTTCAGGCAATTTGGCAGTGCTTCACTATAAAAGGCGTACAATCTTACATGCACATCTGCAAATATAAAATAAATATTTATGTAAATAATGAGTGAATTTGCACTGTATGATAACAGGTACTGTTGCAATTAGATTTTTATAAAGTGAAAATTCTTTAATTCTATTAATTCTTAATACTTTTTTCACATTTCCATGTAAAAAGACTAGAAATATAAACGGTCCAGAGGTGAGTTCATTAAACCTACTCAGGAGAAGTGGGAACCACAGACTGAACAACAATACAACACTGTCACAATCACTGATGATGTCACCACACAGCAACACTCAGCACACTGCAAGGAAATCGCCAACCCTGTGAGCTGCGGCTTCACTGTAAATGCCATCGACACTTTGAGTGATAAGTACCACCAGAAACATAACCAAGTGAGAGCGTTCTGGTCCTGCACAGAAATTGTTCCCGTGCTTATTCGAGTACACTCATGACTTCCTCCAAGCAGGTGAAAATTTGCACCTGAATTCAGCTGACAGACAATTAAAAGCAGATATCTGCAGCTGGTGAAGGTTCAGAGTGAAGGATGGACGCTCAGTGACAGATCACCAGAGCTGAGTTAGCTCTCTGACACCCCCTCTATCCTCAGGTGGCCTCCAGGACTTTAACAGGGTCTCCCAGGGGTGTTAGCAGAGGATGTCCTGGATCTAGGTTGCCATAGTGACCGCCAGACAAGTCGCTAAGGTCTCATGACAGGGATGGATGAGGTAGAGAAAGTAAGGATGAGCCAGAGGAGAGGGGTGAAGGTGGAGGAGAGATCAAGGACAAGAGGACAGGAGGAGGAGAGGTTAGTCAGCCTCCTGTGACTTTTCTAATTGGGGACCTGGTGGAAAGGAAAGGAAAGGAAAGGAAAGGAAAGGAAAGGAAAGGAAAGGAAAAAGAAAAAGAAAAGAAAAAAGAAAAGGAAAAAGAAAAAAGAAAAGGAAAAAGAAAAGGATAAGAAGGGTTCATAAAGGCAGAAGGGCTGACACCTGTAAAGACCAAAAGGAGTGAACCTGAAAAACCCCTGAAATCATGAAACATGCTTTTCAAACATAAGAACGGTTAAGTCCTCACAGTGATTCTATATTTGCCTCATGTGCAGTGTAAACGTTCCCAGCTACCGACAGAACAGTTATTTTTGTTAGTATCATTTCTCTAAATAGGGTCAGTTGCTATGGAGCTTTCCAACGCCGATCTTCAGCTCACTGAGTGGCAGGAATCTCACTACAGGGCCGAGTGACACCATCGAGCTACATTCACGTGTCTGATTCCTTATGGAAACAGTGATGGAGGCCAGGCTCTGATGGGTGGAGGAGTGACAGAGGACACATTAGACAACAGATGTTGAAGATGGAGTCACCAGGCAGGAGGAAAGAAGGGAGGCCACAGGGGTTCATGGATACAGAGGGTGAGATGGAGGCAGCTGATCCGCTGTGGTGAGACCTAAAGGGAGTAGTGGCAAAGAAGAAGACGATGATGATGATGATAAAGAAGAATGCCTGATTTTTTTGTTCACCACATCTGTGATGGCCAGACGAGCTGCCCGAGGTGTCGCCTCCTCTCACCCAGCACAGCTGCCACGGCTCCAGCTGGATAAGCAGTTAAGAACATGGATGGAACTCACTAGATCAGGCGAGATGATCAGGTTGATTTATTTATATTTATAAAACATCTCAGGAATATAAATATACTGACAAGTTTACATTTTATCCATGTCACAGATGTATGAATGAAAAACTAGAAGGAGCTCTGTGCTGAGATCACTTCTTTTTTTAGCTTAACCTTTATTCGAACAGCAGCAGCATTAACGAGGCTGTTAAGAAAGTCCTGAAGACTATAACTCACAAACGTACTGTTGTTTAAGTAAACTCACACTAGTTACAGTAGCACTCAACTGTGCAGACAAGTATAACACAGCCTGTGTGTCTGTCTCACACAGGCTGATGAAAACACGATGCAGTATTATATGTTTTTGTCATCAACCTCTGAAACATGCCAACTCCTCTCTTATGAACCTTTAAAGGTTTTGCTTTCAACACAAATACAGCAAGAACAGCCCGTTCTGGTACATAAAAATAATAAATATAATGATCACTATCATCATCATCATCATCATGAATCATCTGTTTACTTCACTCTCAGAGGAAGCGAGATGTTACTAAAGCAGGGAAAGAAGTGGAAGCAGCTCCTGAGGTATCAAATGAAATCAGCTATGAAAAAAACACAAAACAGTAAGTTTGCTCTGATCAGGAAAACGGTGCTCTTCCTCATCAGAGTCTCAATAAAGCTCTGCTGAATCAAGCCGAAATTGACTCAACTGTAAAGCCGGCATCTGCCCCTTCCTCCTCCTCCTCCTCCCAGCAGTGCATGAACACCTTCCACTCGCTCTTCCTCATCACCTCCTCCACCTCCTCTTCTTCCAGCCTCCTCTGCCATGAGATGCGGTACATGTCCCGAACAAACACCCATGAAAATTAAGAGGAACTCCTACAAACAGAACACGTGCTGAGCCTGTCTTCAGCCTCCACCTACTCACAGCCTCACCTGCATGGCCACACTCCAAAAAAACAAACAAAAACCCCCAAAACAAACAGGAAAAACAGCCTAATGCCACCTAACTGGTGATGTCATCACTCAACCTGCGTTGCCGCTTTAGCATCTGGCTGGGAATGCTTCTCCAGATTCCAGATGTGCTCAGTTTGAGTTCCTCACAACCTCCAAAAGCATTTGAACAGGCTTAATGCACTTACATCCACCTCCCCCTTCTGTGGACCCTCCAGCCAATCAAAAGCAGAGGAATCCCCTCCAATCCCCACCCACCCATCCCAAAACCCTTCCACTGCACCTCCTTGCATCATTCCTGTTCGACCGGGAGAGTCATCCATCAGCCTGCAGTGACCGCTGAAGTGTGAAATTAAAATCAGGGAGTGCGCGTGTGTGCGTGTGTGTGCGTGTGCGTGTGCGTGTGCGTGTGTGTGTGTGTGTGTGTGTGTGTGTGTGTGTGTGTGTGTGTGCGCGCGTGTGCGTGTGCGTCTGTGATTGAGATTGAGATGTCTTGTGTTTGTGTGTCCCGGTAGAACAGAAGGTCAATAAGAGGCCTGTGGGAGTCAATGTCACACCCTCGGCCCCCTGAAAACTGAGCTGAGACGTCTTCCCCGCTCACATGTGTAAGTACACTTCTATGTTCCCACACGCAGAAATCGTGGACACGAATCATCTTTGCATCCAAAGCTGAGAGAGGACATGAGATGCTTGTCAGAAATACATAAACAGTTTGTGAGTAAATGTGTGAGAGCCGATGAAGTTTAGGTGTGTGCAGGGACGGCAGCCTCGGTGAGAAAGGCTGCGATGAGCGAACCGGGGGTGCGTCATACAATCGCTCCACGGTAAAGCGAGCGCGGCTGAGGTCCTGCAGCCGGCACGTCTTTGTTTGTGTCAGACTCAGAAGAAAACAATGAAGACAGTTTCGTTTTCTGTACGATCACATTTTTCTCAGGTCAGCTACTCAAACCTTTACGACAAAGAGTGAACATGTAAACGCGTTTGGACAAACTGTGGAAGAGTATTTCCATCGGTCTTAAACAAAGCCAGCCTTAACGATGACACTGAAACCTGCTGTAAACACTGAGCACATTTACATTGAGCAAATATAACAAATACATATGGAGTTTGTTTCTGATGTGATCTTTTGCACTGAGCCGTTTGTTTCAAAGCAGCATTTTCTGAAACTGTTGCTTGTTGCCTCGTGTTGATCTTTTACATCAGTGCTTTGATTTGTGATGCATGACTAACACAATGGAGCTGCAGCCACATTTGTATCTTACAGCAAACTTACTCTCAATGCTTCGTTCTGAGGAATCGTGTGTAAAGGAAAAGTTGCTTATTGCTGGATCGTGAATCCAATCAACTTACATCTTGCAGCAGCTTCTCCAGATTCTCCTGGAGTTCGTAGAAGTAGCGGGAAGTGATCAGGTCCTCTTTGCTTTTCTCCAGGCAGTCTCTGGACAGCTCTATAAGCTGATGATGAATGAAGCTCAAGACCCCATCAGCCAATGGGCAAACCTTATCCGGGGCTGAGGAACCAAGCAGCTCAGCCAGACGCTCCTCCATTTGAGCTGTCGCCTGAGGAGAGGGGCAGAAGGCAATTAGAGGGTGGGGAGGAGGATGAGTCACACACAGCTACACTCATGGAGACGGTAAATGGCACAGGTACAAGATAATCTCACATTACAGAAAATCCTTTATAATTGAATAATTAATAATTCAAAAAATATCTGATGCAGTTCTGAGATAAAACACTCCATGTAATATTCGTTACTGTATCACATTCTCTGTGTCCACTAATGTAACTAACGTTTAAAGTAACAGGACACTGATAAAAAAGAGAAACATGGAACAGAGGAACACTCATATCTGCTGCATCTGCAACACCTCCTTAACTAACAGTTGGGTCATTACACTTTGATGGTCGTCTTAACTATGCAGTGCTGCTGGAGAACAAATACGCTCCGTTTGAATATGCTTTAAAAATTGTTCAGCACTGTGGTGCACCTGCTTTATTTTGAACACTTTCTAGTTATTCAATGCAAAACTGAACGCTGAAAGACCCACAAACATGCAACTGCAGAGTGAAGGCCAAGCTGAGCACCCCCAGTTAGGAAACGCTGCAGTGGTGACATGCAGGGGCTCTTCAGGTAAGGTTTTCATCCATGTTTCCATCTTTCTTTAAACTTCTGAGCCTCTGAAAATGGAGTACTATGTATAATATAAATGGCTGTAATTCCTAAACAGTCAATGTAATACATGTACAATACTGTAATAGCTCCTGACTCAAAGCTGAAAGTTCATACTTTAATCACATCCTGATTCTTCAGCTCCACAAATATCATCATCAGCACCGACTCCGCACTGAGACGGTCTCCTTTAGGAGGATGCAGTGTTGACTTCCTGACTTTGGTCTCCAGTCTATCTTAGATGAGCTCAGAGTCGTCAGCTAACCTGAACCTGCACTTGCATACAGAGGTGAAATGTATTAAAGGCTACTGTTAGCACAAGCTGTGAGAATCCCTGCAATAATTGACCCTACAGAGCACAGCCCGTTTAATGCAACACTGCAGCTCTCACCTGACCCCTGATCCAGAGAGACTTGTCTAATATTTTAATGATATTAAATCCTAAAGATGATGAAATCCTCAGACTCTTCACAAAAGAGTGAAGTCTAAACTTTGTCCAACTGTTTTTCTGATTTGAGACAAACGTTTAAAGGCGAGCTTTAAACTGAGCTTCCTGCGTTGTTCTTTGGTCCATCCCTCTCTTTTCCTCAGCGGGTTTCTTTTCTACAGGAACTGTGTGTCGGCAGCGCAAACCTTTGGGAATCTCTCCTTGTACACATGGTTCATCATCATAATCTCATGGTCAAAGGACACAGGGGAGCGCCCGGGGCTGAAATAAAACAGAGAAAAATAAAATGCTTCATAATTTATTTTCCAAAAGCCTAAACTGTTACAGATATGCTTCCCACTTGTTACTGTTGTCAGTCTAGCTCCTCACAAACAGCTCTGTGTCGTGTGGAACCACAAATATGAGAGGACACGAGGCACAAAGTTTACACTCTAGACGTCCAGTTCAAAATCAACCTGAATGAGGTAAAACACTTGTGATCGGTTTAAAGCACATCCATAAATCACTTATGTCAATACAGTATACGGCTCTAGTTGTTGAAGAAGTGAACCCATCCACCCACACATGCATTGATAAGAATAATTTGGTGTTCAAAAGTGTCTCTAATCTAAACGAAGATGGTACAAAGTGCAGCTCGTGTTGCTGAGTGATCGTGGTTTAACGTTTCTCTGGGATTTAACTTTAAGAGAAACATATAAGATGCAAAGTAATAATAGTAAAGTATGTAAGGAGCTCAAACTGGTACAAAACAGATTTTTTTTCCTCCACGTTCAGGAAAGTTCTGGTTTTTATTCAGGAGCAGCTCCGAGGCTGCAGGAACAGGTCACAGCAGAGGGGCTCACACACAATAACAGGACCTTGGGGTCTTCATCATACATGCGTCTTCGGTGGTGCAAACTGAAGACCGTGACACTCTCCAGACTCACATGGTTGCACACACACAGAGTGGAGCAAAGGTAACGCCCCTGGAGGCCAGTGGACAGCGTGTGTGTGTCAGTAATAAGCCAGGTCCTCTTTATACTCAGCCACCGCAGTGCAGTGTGTGTCCATTAGTCCTCAGGGGGGGTTTCGGACTGACAGACTGACAGTGACGTCTCCTTTAGTTCACGCTCGCTCCAGCAGTGGACTTCATTTCCTCGGTATCCCGCTCCTCCTGGGACTCGTCCCTTTTTGTATTCTATCATGAACCAACCCCCCCAACCTGACCTTTCTCTACAATAAGACAAAATAGTGACAGCAGCAATATCCTTGACCTTCCCATGTCTCCCTTTCAGAATAAGAGCTGATGACAGGTGACAGGCAGTAAGGGCACTCGTGTGCTTTAGTCACGGAAGACAAATGTAATTCTGAACAATTTTAGGCTTCTGTGTTATTCACTCTATCCATGTATGACAGGAAACGCTGCCCTCTGTGACAAGGTTCAGGCTGCTACAAAATAAATTCTCAGTGTTAATAAATCTTATGGGTGTTTTGTGCAGCTGCCTTTTAAATCCGCCGTCTTCCAATGTGAGTTTGATTCTGCAATCAGACTCGACTGTGACCTCGGGGAAGCTGCGTCTCTCTTCAGCACAGCTGCCACACAGACTACGAGCAGCACATGTTGAATGTACTTAAAGTGCTTAAGTTTGCAGGGAGGTGTGAGCACATCAGGCTGAAATGTGCCAAGCGAGTGTTTGTCTGCTGCGGCTGCATGTGTGTATAGCTTGAAACCCACAGCTGTTTGCTGACACGGCTCTTTTTGAAGCTTAAACTCTCTTTTCTCCACAGGATCTGTTTTGAGTGTTTTTGGCTTCAGATTTTTGACCCGAGAAAATCCACAGGGGAGAACAGAAAGACTCGGAGATCAAACTGGAAATGATGCTAAAAGCTGAATTTAAAGAAGAGACAGACTTTTCTAAACTCTAACTATCCAGAAAGTCTTATTTGAACTCAAGACCAAACATCAAAATACATTTTTATAAAGAAACACTAAAACAAGGCAAAGCAGAAAACCACAACTTTCTGATAATTTAACGAAGCTTGAAATAGAAAGAAATGCACAAACAAAGAGAAACTTCAGACTTCCGTCATCTGTTTGTGTGTCATTGATACACAAATACACGTGTGCACACAAGTGCACACAGCACATGACCTGTAGGATGAGGTAATGCTGTGAGTCATCAATCGGCAGCTTAAAGTCCAATTACAGCCTTAATAGGAATGAGAAAGGCTGTTCATCACATGACCAGCAACCTCCACCCCCACCCCCCCCCACACACACACACTTTGTGGTAAATACAAAATGCCGATTTTAAATGTGGATCTCATTTATTAAAAGAGAAAAGTAAT
>VOQJ01034290.1:34238-48217 GCA_015052665.1 Apistogramma diplotaenia | reverse complement strand
ATTGTAGTTCGTGTATGAAAATCACAGATATGCAGTGATACAGCTCAGAACTGAGAGGGAAAATGTTAATAACGCTAATAAAATCTATCTTTTACGTTTAAAGCAGGTCGTAAATAATTATCATTTGGCTCCATTCACTGCTGCTCCCGTCAGTACAGGAAGTGAGGAGCGTCTCCATGCACCTGCTGGCTCTTCCTTCAGCAGCACTTCTGGAGAAAAGGTGTAAAACCCACAGCTTCTCCTCATCAGATGCTCAATTGGAGCTCAAAGGAATTTTTTACCAGAACACATCATCAAGCATGCGATGACTGGCTGCCCGAACTTCTCCGCTCATATTTAACCGACTCGATCCAACCCATCAGAACTGGTTTGGCTCACTAAAGACACAGCGGAGTGGAGGAATGCCGATGGCTGCTGCGCTCCCTTTCTGTGGCCTCGCAGTGCCGGCCTGGCGAGTCCTCCTGGGTAACGGCCAGTTGGTGTTTGTGGGCGGATTGATGGATAGATGGAAGGTGGGGGCGGCGAGCTCCGGGAGCCATATGGGGTGTCGGAGCCGTCCAGCTGGCTGAAGCCTGCCGGTGGAGCGGAATCATTAGCCGAGCTAGCCAAAACCAAACTGGTTGGCTGGTCACATGTTGGCTAAGTGAGACGTTAGCGGATGGGAAACGGCTCCCTCTCATTGGAGCTTAATTAGAAGTGAAACCAGGAGTTATTTTAGTGGAAAGTTTTTAATGGAGCAAATCATTAATCAGCAGGTCTGACAGAACCCACAAGCTGTGGAGCAATCGATCCTTCCCCGGGTTCATCTCCTGTGCCGTAACCCTGTGCTCACCTCCTCGGGCTGTTCAGGGTTCCTGCTCCAGCTGCAAAACCTAAATGAAACCTTTTTTAAAGCTCGATTTTGATGCTTTTTTTTTGCGAAGGCTCTCTTTTCACCGTGGTGACCTCTGCTGACAGCGTGCAGCCACCTGCTCTAAAGCAGGTTAAGTTCAGAGCTTCAGTCTAAACGTGGCTGGGAGCAGCAGGTGGTGCTCAAATGAACAATTTAATATGGAAGAAGCTCATCAAACACTTCCACCATCATCATGACACCTGCCATCTCCACCCGGGGCGTTAGATTCCTAAGTCAGCCAATGTGAAGCATCAAACTGCGGCCTCTCATCTTCGTCACTTCTAACAGCTGATGAGGAGCCCCGGTGGGGCTGACACATGAGCCGAGGTGTGAATTCTTCACCCTAACAACTTTAGCTCATGTGACCTTAATGACTCCGGCTGCCTTTGATGGACCACCGCGACCTTGGTGACTGAGGACATACAAAGACAGAACCCCCCAGGCCCGACGTTCCCGTGGAGGTGCTACTACAGCTGCATTACTTCATTAGCCTAATGCCTCCCAGCCTCCACATCACTGCCTAAAATAAAGCGTCACAATAAGACAGAACACAGGAGATCAGAGCAGCGACCTGCAGTAAAGTTATTTTTTCTGTTAGTTATGACATTTTAAACAAAACGCGTTTAAACAAAAGCTGCTCTGTAGGTTCATGTTTGTAGATCTGTGTGATGACCTGTCAATCAAAACGACACCGCCCCTAATTTTAAGCTTTTAATGGATGCAGCATTAAAAAAAACTGCCCACAGTTATTATCAAGAGGAAAGCAGGAAACATGTTCCTGCTGTAAACATGGGAGTCGCCGCTGGAGCCTGCCTCTAGTGACCGTTAGAGGAACTGCAGCCGGTGGAACCTCGTTTTTCAGAGCGATCTTGGTTATGGGGAGTGCTGGAGTAATAACAGGTCCTCAGTGACAAAGCGGCTTCATCACTAACATAAAAATGAATAATGCTCCTTTCCTGCTGCCTCTCTCCCAAACAGCAGACTCCAACATCACAGCAGAGGACGCCTTTGATGAAAAGGGCTGTCACTGCGACATCTCGGTGGAGGACTTACAGCCCTCGGTCAAGTCTGTCATCCGAGCCGTCAGGTGAGAGCGAGGAAATGAGACTTCCTCTTTCAGCCTGCTGCGACCCAGACTGCAGGCAAACAGAGGCTGATTGCAGCCAACCCCCCCATCATGCTGTGATTGAACGAGCTCGAGGGATTAAAGCGACCGGATGGTTTTTATTTCTTTTAGTTTATTTTTGGATCATCAGGAAACTCAGTTAGTGGGAGGATTAAAAGCTGTGTAAGGTGATCGTGTGGCATGGAAACGCAGTCCTCGGTGTCCTGAGTGTGGGTCATCAGAGGCTCCCACAGCAGGAGTTACATGAGAGTTCACAGGAGCTGAGTTTGAATTACAGTTCAGCTGTGAATGCAGATCGAATCTAATCCTGGATCTAAGAGGAGGTCACCTTTAGTTACTCTGTGACCTTCAGATTCATTAGTGTGACTAACTCGAAGCCTATAAAAAACCAAAGCTCGGTGCCTCATTCCAGGAACATCACCCATCAGTTTGGAGTTATGATCAAAAATGCTGGAACTGCATGGATTTAATATGCTTAAGTTATTGTTTCAAGTGAGTTGATTGTGGGAGGCACTGATGTGTGTCAAACCTGAGGCCCGGGGGCCAAATCCAACCCTTCACCATCACACCCATCACTTTAGGTTCTTCATAAACTTTGGTTCGATCCATGCTGCACACACCAGACTAAACGCCTGCTTATGCAGAGTGCCCCCAAAGGGAAGCTGTAGGTATTCTCACATTGGACTGCTTCGTTGGTCATTGTGAGACCACACAGCTAAAGCAAGAATGCAGCAGCAGAGGGAACAGCTGCATCAGCTCTTTCCCAGGAGGAGCTAACTGTCACTTTACAATCCTACATGCATCAAGTCTGAGTGTCACTGAGTTTGACTCCCCTGGGTTGACTGTCCACTCGGCTGTATGGCTCAGTTTTTATTCACCACTCTTTCTCCTCCCCGTTTCCAACCACGACCCCCTGAACTCAGCCCCGCAGGTGCTTGAATCCAAAGAGCTGCTGAAATAAGCAGCTACAACCTCAGTGGGTGTTTCCATCATATCTGAGGAAGTGATTGTTCTGAGTGTTTGCGATGCTGTGAACAACAGGTCGACACATTAAAAGCCCCGTTAAACGCTATAAAACTAAATGCAGGCTTTAATTAGTTTTTATTAGCTCAGGTCGGTGGAGTCTTTGCTGCATCGGGGCTCCCCCTTGTGGTGGATTTAGGAACCTCTCTGCTGTTTGTGCAGGATCATGAAGTTCCATGTAGCCAAGAAGAAGTTTAAGGAGACGCTGCGTCCGTATGATGTGAAGGATGTGATTGAACAGTACTCTGCCGGGCACCTGGACATGCTGTGCCGCATCAAGAGCCTGCAGACCAGGTAGGTCAGACAGCAGCTACCTGTGACGTGCATGTGTGCATGCATTCCTGTACGTGCACGGTTTATCTCGTGCTCTTTCCTTTGATTTGCAGTTTGTGTTTTTGCATGTTTGTACCTGTGTTTGCTTCCCTCCAGGCTGGACATGATAGTAGGCCCACAGCCCCCGAGCAGCCGAGCCAAGGCCTTTTCCTCCCCCTCCCTGTCTGTGTATTACAGCCGAGGGAGGAAGAACTCCACCCAGGGGTCAGAATTACCCCCACTCACACAACCCACCCACCTAATCTATCACTCACATGTCACATAGGCTCAGTTCACTCCTCCACTGCACAATTCAGGAGCTGCTTTGTCCTCAGAAATATGAAGGAAAAAATCTGTGACCTACCTGGTGTGTTGTAGGGAAGCGGGTGAAGCTGTAGAAACGCTCCTCGCTAACACCTGTGGGTCGTGGCTGAAACAGATGCCTGGGCTCTCCCTCAGACAGGAGGTCTGGGCACTTCTGTTCCCTGTGACCTGGACTTGGACATGGGGCAGAAACCAGCAGCCACCACACTAAGCTCCAAAGGCAGATGTGTATTAAAATGTGTTTCCATGCACAGAAACAGCCGTGTCTGACTCCCCAGAGATGAATAGGGACTGCAGGGAACCTCTTCTGCATGATGAGTACAGTTATACTTGAACTGTGTCAACATGTCACTCCAATTCTGGAGATCTGATCTGACTAAGCAGCACTCATGTGAGCAGCTCTTAAGACACTGTGAATTAACGTTCACCAGGACATAAAAACAGCATGTAAGGTAATCAGGCGCGCTGTGGGTGAAGGGATCACAGGTCTGACTTGTTGTTCCTCTTTGAAAGAGAAGCAGCTGGATGTTTGGGATTCATACGTGTGAGAAACAGCAGCTGTCTGCAGGATGTAAAAACACGAGTTTGGAGCATTTTCCTCTGATGATTTGATAAACGAGGCCCCTGGATGATGAGCTAAAGCCTGAGTTGACGGAGCTGGGAGCCGCACATCGCTCCCATCTGCACACACCTGCAATCCGCTACTAACCACCCGCTAACAGAACTCTTAAGCCAAGTGACTTCTGTTCTGCTAATGTGGGTTTGCAGCCTGATGTGAACACATTTTAAACACTCCAATCACACGCCTGAAGGCTTCAACTGTTGCAACGCTGCCCCCTACTGATCCTGTTCCCCGTCATGTTTAGTCTGACACAGGTGGGGGAGCTCCATCCACAGGGAACACTGCAGCTATAATCCCATGTTGTGACCAGATCATCTGAACTGGATCTTCACACACGAGGCGCTCTCCACCCATCTGATCAGTTACATTTCTTACTTGAAATGTGATTTATGAACCAATGTCATAAGTGCTGTCCCCTCTTATAAAAACAGAGCTTTAGAGCCCATATCTGACTCCTCTGTGCAGCTCACGTCTCCTCTAACATCGTGATGACATGCAGGGTGTCACACAAAGAAAAACCTGACCGCTTTAAGGACGTCTTACCTGCTGTGAGCACATCAGGGTCTAAACACACTTTCCTTCGTCTTTGTGGTGAACGTGTGTTTGCATGCTGCCGGCTGCTGATTTTAACCCAGACTGACTTCATTAACCAGATCCTACAAAACCTCACTGGCTTTAGCAGACCTAAGTGGATTAATGTGCAATAAACACTTTGAATCTTCCTTTCGGAGTTCTGATTTGTACATTTTAAAGCTAATATCTTTGTTTGTGTGTTTCGTGTGCATGCAGGGTGGACCAAATCCTCGGGAAGGGCCAGATTCCTCTGGATAAGAAGATCCGAGACAAGCTGCTGTCTGATGGAGACATACTGGAGGACATGAGCATGCTGGGTCGCGTCTGTAAGGTGGAGCGGCAGGTGTGTGTTGTGTTCTGATGGGAGATTTCAGCTAACGGGAACATCCGTGTTTGGACCTCATCCTGAAGCCTCCTGGGTGTTCCTGTTCAGTTCACAGTGGTATGAAAAGCTTTGGGCACCACGATGATTTTCCTTCATAAATCATTGGTTGTTCCAATCAGCAGAATCAATTAAATATAGCAATAACTAATTAAACAAAGTTAGGCAGCTGCATACGTTTGGGCACCTTTGTGGTTTTATTGATTTGCACTAATTATTAGAACACAGACTTTGTTTTGTAAGCTCAGTGACCTTTGACCTAAAGACACAGGTGAATCCAATTACGAGAAAGGGTTCAGGTGGCCAAGTGCACGTGTTCCTCCTCTGAAGAGCGGCAACATGGGAGCCTCAAACAGCTCTCAGATGAGCTGAAACAAATCCACATCCTGGCTGAGGGGAAGCTGCTGTGGACTGATGGAAGCGACAGGGGCGGGATGCCTGGTGGAAAAGAACAGCATCCGAGACAAACAGCTGCTGCCCACAGTAACATCTGGTGGTTCCATCCTGCTGTGGGGCCAGTGCAGGTACTGGGAATCTGGTAAACGTTGAAGGTCGCCTGAATTCTAGTCAAGATCAGCTGGATACTTCAACAAGACAACGACCCCAAACACTGCTCAGCAGCGACTGAGGCCTTCATGCAGAAGAACAAGTCCAATATCCTGGAACGGCCACCTCAGCCCCCACACCTGAACATCTGTGGTGTGGTTTGAAGGGGGCTGTCCATGCTCAGAAACCATCAACCTGACTGAACTGGAGATGTTTGTAAAGAAGAATGATCCAAAAGACCTTCGACAGGATCCAGCCTCTCATTGAAGCTACAGGAAGCATTCAGAGGCTGTTATATCTGCAGGAGGAGGAGCTACTAAATACTGATGTCATTGTTCTGTTGGGGTGCCCAAACTTATGCACCTGCCTAACTTTGTTTAAATAATTATTGCTCACTTTCTGTAAATCCTGTAAACTTCATTTCACTTCTCAAACATCACTGTGTTCGGCGGCTGTGTGATTATATTTAACTGATTCTGCTGATCCGAACAACCAATGATTTATGAAGGAAAATTATCGTGGTGCCCAAACTCTTTCATACCACTGTATTCACAACAAATCACCTAATTACCATGACAGAATGTGACCGAGGTTCCTTAATTTAAAGGAAGAGAACGTGTTGTCATGCTGGTGTCAGAAGCTTAGACTAAGCTCGGCTCATCGCTTTCATCTCTACACTCAAGCTGCTTCACTGCTTTTAAGGTTAAAACGTTTTAACGAAGTCTTCTTCACAAAACAGACAAGTCAAAACCTCGTTAGGGTCGTCCTGAATTCCTTTTTTGGACTTCAGAGCTTCAGTAGTCTCAACAGCAGCTGTCTGTAGACAGGTGCTCAGGATGGAGATGGCTGATACTGAAAAGCCGACCTTCCCATCACACACCTGTTGGGGAGTAAAGACGCTACGAACCCCGGAGCTGACTGTTAGGGGTTCAAATGAACACTCAAGAGTCGAGATGCTCTGCCAGATTACTTTGTGCTAGAACTTCATATCTTCTCAGCTCAGTCCTTTCCTCGTCTTCTCTCCTCACAGGTCCAGTCGATTGAGTCGAAGCTGGACTCCCTGCTCGACATTTATCGTCAGGTTCTGCGTAAAGGCTCATCTTCGGCCCTCACGCTTTCCTCTCTTCCCCTCTTTGAGCTGGAGCAGACCTCGGATTACCACTCCTCCGTCTTCAGCAAGGACATGTCCTGCTCCACCCAGGTCAGCAGTGGTGGAGCACCACCCACTGGTGGCTTTGTCACACGCTCCTCCACCAGTTCCCATCTGTCACAGGGAGGACTCCATCTCATCCTGGCACCCCCCAATGAGCTCAACCTCAATCTCAATGCTTCCTCTCCCACACCTCCCTCTTGCCTCGCATCCTCCTCCTTCAGCCCATCACCATTGCCACATCACCACCACCATCACCACCACCACCAGGCTCAGGCCACTACACCTGAAAGTGGCACTGATGAGGCTATGGGTAGCTCTCCACCCATCCTCACCCCGAACAGTGTTGGCAGTTCTGGGGACAGGGGAATAGGAGATGGAGGGTTTCCTCTTTTGGCAAGGCTTCCACCTCCACCCCCTCCCAGCCGGAGCCATGGCCCAGGCACTTTAGTGCGCACGGCCTCCATAGAAGTATCCCCCGACATGGAAGACTTTTGTGGAGGCCTTGGGATGCCGATGGAGGAGAGCGGTGTCAGAGAGGACCTTGGCCTTGGGTTGGGACTAAACAGACTGGGGCAGCAGTTCCAAGGAAACAGCAACAACAGGCTTAACACAAAGGAGGAAGGATCATGGAGGAGGCAAATGAGCCTGGAACTTGAGCCCCTGGTGCCACCAGCACTGGGCTGCTGCTCTGGCTCCATCCAGATGGACCGAGGACTGGGCAAGTCCATGTCAGTGCAGGACCTGAAGCAAGCCGCCCCCGCCCATCACAGCCACAGTCTGTCGTCTCCAAGCCCCAGTACAAGCAGTGACTCCCCCACTGGCTTCCACACCTGTAGCCAAGACCCTGGGGGAGGAGGGGGTGGTGCAGGCAGGAGTGGTGGAGGTGGATGGGGTGAGGAGGACCTCTTTATCAGTGATAGAGACATTGAGTCGCAGGGACTGGACTTCTTGTCACAAGGACCTACTGAGGTTCCAACTTACTCCTCGGAGCTCCTGAGGACAGGTGTTAGAGTTGGAGCAGGATCCCGGGGCTCGAACCGCAGTCTGGCCAGCGGCCACGCGTCCTCGCCCTCTGCTGGCAGCAACGAGCTGCTGAACATGCCGCACGTGCGGCTAAAATAAGCCCGGCTGAAGTTCCAGAAGGCACACCAATCTCACCTCAAAAAGACGGTTTTTATCTTTTTTGGAGGGAAGTGGGAGGGTGGGAATATAACACGGGGTCCTGTTTATTTTCAATTTGATCCATTTGATAAGAATCACAGTATTTTCATACAGGCTGATCGCACGACATATCATTGCATGAGTTTTGTTTTAAGTGTGATTGACAAATCTGAGACTAAAGCTTGAGACGCGACAGCACAGCCACCCGAGAGCCTTCGCTGTTAAACTCGGGTCGACACGAGACCTCCAAACATGAGCTGCATGCTTTTAGTAAAGAGGTACAGAGTTTCAAAAGGTACCACTCGAGGCCGCGGGCTCCCAACACGGAAACCCTCAGTGGCCACGCTTCAGGTTTCCACACCGAAATCAATGTTGCATCACGACTGACAGACTCTTTTCGAAGCCTAAACGCTTTAACCTCTAAACATCCACCAGGTCACCGATGACTCATCTAAGGTTTGGGTTAAATCTTTTCATACGAAGACTGTGATGCCGAAATGAACGAGACTTCATTTGAAATGTAATTTCTTCTAGTTTCTGGAAATTTGCCTTTTAGCATGTGGCTAAAATAAAACCTAACCCTAACCATAGTCTGGATGGGAAAAGAGGTAATATTAAAACAACTAGTTTCCCTCAGACTTTGAATATATCAGTGTAATGTGAATGCAGGCAATATGATTTCAGTTTTCATAGAAAAGTCTGCCAACAGCATCAGACGGACATAATTAAACACTTCTCGAGGTCTTCGGTTGTGGTTGAATAGTCGGTTTTTTTGTTTTTTAGGGGACCCTGAAGTACTGCTGGCTCTGTCCATTTTAGTTTTTCCACCACCGTCAAAGTACAGGAGGAGATCGGGATTAGGTCAGGAAACAAAGAATAACATGGCTTTGTTTCCAAATTAAACACCATGCATGCCCACACTCTGGGAATCACTGCTCTAATTCGTAAGGAGAGCCACTCCACTTTGCTTCTCTCATCAGTTCAACTTTATTTATACAGCGCCAAATCACAGCAGTCGCCTCAAGGCACTTTTTATTGTAAAGACCCTACAATATCGCCTCCTTAGACCATGTTTCCACAATACAAGTACTTGTGGTTCATTATGCTGATCATAAAACATAAATAAAACCACTGAAAAAACTCTTGTCTGAAATATCTAAGATGAGCTTATTGTGGTCCATCTGTGGGAAGCTGCCTCACCACGACAACATGCAGTCATAAAGTAGTGCAGTGTAAGCACCATCCTTCTTCCCCAATGACTCGTTCCTTCACCTCATGTCTTTTTTCATTAAGTGGTCAGGATAAAGGAAAAGACAAAGGAGGGATTTTTTAAAATTTATTTTAACTATTCAACCACAATCGGTGACTGTATATAAGATGGACGTAGATTCTGAAAAGTGAAGCCAATGCAGAAGTGCCTTAAACCTGCATTATTTCGAATGGCCAGCAGGGGGCAACTCCCCTGGCTGCAGAAGAAGGTCCTTTAGTATAAAAGTCTGAGGGAAAAATGGCCCTAATGCTCACTTCGATAAACACTTATCACAGTGTCTCTTATTTCACTGCCAGCTCCACCCCTCACTCATCACTTCACTAACCGATGGGTGACAGCGGAATGGCTACCTCCATCTTTTATGCTCTTTAAACATAAACTCTGATTCTGTCTGCGTCTTACTTTGAAACTCAGACAACCACGAGCTGCTAATCGGGGGTTTGGTGGGACGAGGAATTTATTTATCCTGAAGTTGGGCTTTTCCCAAACAGACCTGATAAATTTAAGTGAGGCTTTAACTGGAGATTCATCTTGAGTTGTGGAGTGGGACCCCACCTCAAAGTCCCCTTTCAGTTCATCTAGAAATGGCTTCCCACCTTACACACATGTATATTATTCAGGCTTCTAGCCAGAAAAAATCTTTCAGCACAGCGCGTGCGTGCGGGGGTGTTAGCATTAGCATACTAATGCTAATTAGCATGCTAACCGCTGAGCCGGTGAAATCCTCAGTGAGGCGCAACACCGACCAATCAACCGCTGGCTAGAAGCTTGTTATTGTTTCCACGCCCCCTCAGTTTGTGACCCAGGGTGACCCACCCGGCGCTGTGCCTGTGCTGAGGTGAACTTACTGCATCACCACAATTAGCAAGAAGGCACAGCTATTATCACTAGCAAGTGGTTGCCTGGTACCCAGGGGCACCCCCTGGTAGCCCGATGCTCCGATACCGCTGGGCTGTAAACCCCGGTCACCCTGGGATCAGCCCAGGAGCCACCACCAGTCCCCAGCCTGAGATTGCTGCTCACATCTATCAACAGGCATTTAGGTGTGTTTGAGGTTATGAACTTTGCTAGTGAACGTTTACTGGTGCACCTCGTACAGACTGCGGGTATTTTTCCAGGATCGTACGAGTCTTTGGGGTCGACCAAGCATGACCGAGCCAGGTGAAGAGTCTGTGGTAATGAAAGTACACATTTGTAATTTCTATCCATTTCATAACATGGGGCCATGCTTGGTTAAACTAAACCCCATGTCTCAGATAGGTGCCAGGAAAACCCTGGAGGCCCACAGGAGTATGAGGTTCAAAGGCATGCGTGCATGCACACCTGTGCACACCTGTGCAGGAAGAACCCCGTCCCACAAGCAGCCAGTGAAGAAGTCACCAGAAGAACAATCAGCAGCTGCTAGCTTCACGACGATTATGCACCGATCGGTTGGTTTCCCAGCTGATCGCAGCCATGGACCGAAGCACATCTTGAATGTCGTTCCCTGGTTTAAATGAACTGTCAGAACAGGTGTGACCTGCCACTTTGCTTTGGTTCAGAAACACTGAAGGAAATGTTCAGACGTTCTGCTGCGTCTGGCTTTTCCGTCACCCGGTTTTCACATGAAGGAAGATCTTATTTAAATTACGTTTGCTTTTTTCATACTGTGTGATGTGGGATTATTTTTGCTTCCCTGCTACAGAATGTACTGCGGCTGAATATTGATGTTAAAAAGAGAAAAGTAATGTCTAACCACCTCTTCCTGTTGCACGCTACAGAATCTGATGCAGTTTGTACAGTTAAGAAGGTTTTGCCTCTTTTTTTGGACAATCATTGCAGCTCAGCTAGATGCAGGTCAGTTCCCAGAGCCAGTTTTAGCAGCCTGGGATTGGAGCACCTCTGACTGCTGCCTGGTCCACACAGCACGGCCTTCCTTTGGGTGATGGGCCCTCAGGAAGGGCCGTAGCATCTGCAGTGCTGGGCTGTTGTGATAAAGACGGCTGAGTTCCTGCCCTGTGACCGTGAGCTGTGGGTAGTGACCGAAAGAATAAGCTCACGGATGCGAGTCTGAGTGCCGCCGCCACAGAGGGAAAATGGATCGATGTACAGATGCAGGTCAATACTGTCCGTAACGTACCTGAATGAACTGTGCAGACCTTGGGGTCAGTTTGCTTTAAGGAATGGATTTTAATCTCCTTTGCATGAAGAGGCTGCCATATCCGAACCTGTCTAGAAGTGATAATGAATGCTATGCCATCACTTAGTTTGAACTGAAGAGCGCAGCTCTGACATGAAGTCTGCAAACGTGCAGCACATCCAGTATACCGGTGCCTTGCTTTTGTGGTACAGATTCATCTTTCAGTTGAGTTTCTGAAAGGTGCGTTAGGTTCTCCGCACAGAAACGGTTCCACCGTCTTTATTAAGTTCTGACTTGAGGCATCATTTTAGTTTTTTATCCAGAGATCATTTTGCTACGAGGCTAAAAATGGACTTTGACATGTCACCATTCTGTTTTAATTTATTTAAATTATGTGCACATATTTACACAGTAGTAATAATCTCAGATTTATGAAGCCTGTAACGTAAATGCAAGTGAACTTTTATTCTCTTTCATCAATAAAGGAAATTCTACAGGAGGTTTTTTTTTGTGGGTTTGATTCCTTCAGCAATGAAAGGAGCAGAGAGATGTTGAAGCATCTTTACTTGTATGAACGTTTGCTCACAAATAACAGCGATTAAGGTGCATGAACGCAACAGTAACATACATCAGAGCTACTGCGAGGCATGGAGAGCTGCTCTAAGGCGCAGACATGCAAGAAGCCAATCTACCGTTGGCTAATGAGCGCATCCTTTTCTTAAAGCTACAACACAGTGTTACTTCGACAACGAGCTGGCAAAAGAACGTCTGCCTCATCAGATTAACGAGAAGCCGAATCATTAACTACGACGGCAGAGAACCGGAAACCTGTCGTGTTCTGCCACAGTGAAACCTACGTGATCTCTACCAGCTTTGGTTGTTTTTTTCCTTCGTCTGCTTTTGCGATGCATTGTGATAATAGACCAGACGCTGACGATGGAGTGCAGAAGGGGCAGGGTGTGTCTTCGGCCACGGTGAGCGCTCGGGGCAGCAGCCCAGCACAACGTTCATTTGGCCTTCTGCGCCTTCTGTGCCGACTTGGTGATCTTACCGCTCGTGGGAGCCTTCTTCTCCACGCCCTTGATCACTCCCACCGCCACCGTCTGACGCATGTCACGGACAGCAAAGCGCCCTGCCGAGGAAACAACACGTCAGCTCCTGGTTACAGTTCTTTACACTCCAAAGCAAAACTAATTTCTTAGTCGACTAAACAAGGAAACATTTCAGGTTGTTTAATGTCAGAAACTGTAAACAAAGGCATTTGAAATGAAGCAGCATTTAAAGGGTTCTTTAATAATGAACTTTAAATGCTGTGTGGCACCACGGACACACGTTATACTCCAAACAGGCAACGAAGAGAAAAAAAAAACTTAAATATATATGAAAACTGCTTCAGTGTTACAATATTAGACCTAATTATTTTCTTTTCCATAACAATGTCAGGGCGGCAGCGCCATCTGGTGGCAGATCGCTGTATAACACTTATGAGAATCATTTATGGCACCGAGCATCAATTAAAAGCTGAACAGTTACGCTAACCGGCTAGTCCGTCCGGCACAGACGTGGCAGCAGCAATGATCAGTCACGTAATCGTGCACATCTGGAATTTTTAAAAATGATCTGTTTTAATGAATCTCCTTCATGGTAGGACACTACAGGAGAAGTTTGACGTTTTCTGAAATGAGCTCTAGTTTACAAACCTTGCCAGAACATAAATGGATGCTTCCAGATGGTTCGGGTTCAAAAAGTTACTTTCACCATGTTTCAGTGATGAAATGTTAAAACTCTGTTAAAGCTCATGTTCCCCTCACACAGATCACCTCAGTGTAAATATAGATTTTTTATTGTTTTATTTGTCTGAGAGAAAAATGCATCCAGGACAGACGAGCCTTTTTTAGTCATGTTTTCTCCCCTGGGGGGCTCTGTGCCTTTAACCCAACGTTATGACTTCATACGGTTTACTTTCACTTTCTCAGCCTCTTTTGTTCCGTAATAACAAATCATTCCCCACTCGTCTCACACTCTGTGAGGGTGGGTATCACTTCTTTAACCCCACAGCAGCTCTGAATCCAGCTTTTCTTTCTAGAGTGACAGGAAGCTGTCAGGAATGCTGCTTTGTTCCAAACAAATAACGCTGAATCCACAAAATCCAGGTTCGGGACAGGACACCTACCGAGCGGCGGGTACTCGGAGAAGCTCTCCACACACATGGGCTTCCCGGGGATCATGTCCACGATGGCGGCATCTCCGGACTTCAGGGCCTTGGGATTGTCCTCGAGCTTTTTACCGGAGCGACGGTCGATCTTTTCCTTCAGCTCGGCGAACTTGCACGCGATGTGCGCGGTGTGGCAGTCCAGCACGGGGGCGTAGCCGGCGCTGATCTGACCGGGGTGGTTCAGGATGATCACCTGCAGAGCAGCAGACGCAGGTGAGACTGCCTGCAAAGGAACAGCAGCATGGGGGGGGGGGGCCTTCC
>VOQJ01034290.1:21405-33168 GCA_015052665.1 Apistogramma diplotaenia | reverse complement strand
CTTCACAATCTCCTCGTAGCGCTTCTGGCTGTAGTTGGGCTCGGTGGAATCCATCTTATTGACGCCCACGATGAGCTGCTTCACCCCGAGGGTGTAGGCGAGGAGGGCGTGCTCGCGCGTCTGCCCGTTCTTTGAGATGCCAGCTTCAAACTCGCCCACGCCTGCCGCCACGATCAGCACGGCGCAGTCGGCCTGAAGGGCAGGAGACAGATAAGGAGTGGTCACCTTAAGTTTCTCCATCAACCATTTTTCTACCATTCCAACTCCAGTGTTTCCCACTTTTTATCCTGCTTTTGCCTCTAAGTCCTACCTGCGAGGTCCCAGTGATCATGTTCTTGATGAAGTCCCTGTGTCCCGGAGCATCAATGATGGTGACGTAGTACTTGCTGGTCTCGAACTTCCAAAGAGAGATGTCGATGGTGATGCCGCGCTCCCGCTCGGCCTTCAGCTTGTCCAGCACCCAGGCGTACTTGAAGGAACCTTTTCCCATCTGGAAGGTGTGGAGGGGAAGTAAAGATGTTTAAGATGTTTGTGCCCGACACTGTACACAGGCCCTGAAGTTTTGAGTGACATCTTAGTTTGTCACTAATATGTTTGGTGGCAATGGAAAATAAAAAGTATGGCCCAAAAATTATGAAAAAGGAGGGGCTGAACAATTAATGACATTCTAACCTCAATCATGAGGTTTAACGAGCAGTTTAACGAGCACGATCTGATATTTGAACTAATCAAGTGCTCCTGAAATCAGTGCCTGACCATGTGCCTGCGTGAGCCAATCACAGCTGTTCCCTGTGCCGTGCAGCTTTAAGTTTCCTGGACTAGTCTGGAGGTGTAACAGGACGTTTGTGAGAGCTCAGTAAGAACAGCATCAGTCGTACCTCTGCAGCTTCCTTCTCAAACTTCTCAATCGTCCTTTTGTCGATCCCCCCACATTTGTAGATGAGGTGGCCGGTGGTGGTGGACTTGCCAGAATCAACATGTCCAATTACCACAATGTTGATGTGGAGCTTCTCCTTCCCCATCGCCGCTCACTCTGGAAGATACCGACAAGAAGAATCAAAGCAACACCCAGATGTGTTGGTCTTTGTCCTGTACCGCGCCTTCTGTTAGGATAACAAATCATCCAAGCTGAATTTTAGTGAAAATGTTATCATGATTCATTCGAGTTATTTTGCCTCCACATTTTTCCCAGTTAGTTTTTAGGGAACAACAAAAGCGAGCCGAGCCATTTAGTGCAGGTTTGTGTCCTCAGTTAACTTTGCTTCAGGACGACAGCAGCAGCAGCACGGCGGTGCTGGTTTGGTTTCATATTTGTTGGGAAGTTTGTACTACATGGTAATATAATGTGCTGCCCTCAACTTGATTAAATAATACTTTGCTCCATCTGTTTGGCAGCTCTCTCACACACACACACACACACACACACACACGTACATGTGAAGAGGAAAGAAAAACTACTCTGTAACAAGATTAGTAGAAAAGAAATCAATGAATAACACCAACTCGTGACTCAATTTTAACTGTATTCATCATGAGCCTGTCGTCATTTATTACTTCACTAATAGCAACAGTTAAACAAATTCATATTTTTTGGTGCATTCATCTTTTACATCTTATTTTACAAAGTTACATAAGTTATCTTACATATAAAATAGTTATTACAAATGAATAAATCTGTCACTATCCAAATACTTTTGGATCTTAGTGTTTATACACGTGCTTCTCACATGTAATCTTGTCCCCTTTAATCCGTCCTCACCCTGATACAAACCTTTAGTAGGTTTCAGCACAGCTCTGACCCAAGCGAAGACAACATTAACTTACGTTAACTTTGTGTGTAGTCTTTAACTGTCTGTGACAACTTTGAATTAAAAATTGAAAAACTTACATGTACCGTTTCACACACGGCTGACACTGGCACACAAAAACAAACAATAACATAAGTTAAATCAGTAATAATCAAAGTTTAATACGTATATTACCACTAAAGGTACGGGCTGGTTAGCTCTTTATCACGAGAAATGCTAACGGTAAGCTAAACTCGACTTCCCGCTCAAATTTTAAAACTTCGGATTAACATTTAAACAAACACACATTCAAATTAACAATTATAAATACAAACATACAACAAATTTAAAAAACTACGTCCAACCATCGACTTACCTCTGTTTTCAGGTTCTGCACAATAGCTAGCTAGTTAGTGGTAAAGCTGCTAGCAACACTGGGCGATACGATGACCTACGCATGCGCAATTCAGCAGCTCTGAGGACTGCAGACTAAACCAAGGTCGTCACAATAATTAGACTACAAATAAACTAAAAACACAAAACCTGAACTTATATTTTACCGCATAAAGCTGGCAGTTATTGGAATATATTTCAGTGTGGGAGGGGTCACAGGGTCTCACTGTTCTGAGACATGGAAGCAAACATACAGGAGAGTGTGAGGTGTTTTCACAGGAAGCCCTCCATCCGCGTTAATCTCATTCAGCTCATCACATCTGCAGTAAAACGCAGTTTTTTGTGCGGTGGTCATGACGCCGCAGAGCTGCCGCATGTCTCAGCATTCCGTTAGTGCTCAGCACTGTTTATGCTGCTGTGGCAGCACCGTGATGATGATGATGATCACCAAGGCATCACCGCCGGGGAGGAATAACTGTGCACTGAAACTGCGCCATCCGGGCCTACGCAGCCCCTCTGCACTTGTTGGCACCTCCCGCTTGTATCAAATTACCGTGACACTGAAGTCCCACAGCATTCAGCTTCACTGTCACTGATGAAATTACGTAACAGCCATCACACACATGCATGAAATCACCATCCGTCTGCGGGTTACCAGAGAGGGATGCGGACAACCGGCGCGTCGCTTTTCCACTGGGAAACGCCCCGAAGCTTACCGTCAGCCCGCCGGGTGCGTTCGCGGATCCTCTGCGGTGACACTGGAGATGCCGCCCGGTGTGATGCACCGACTCGGACGCAGACTCGGAGCTGCTGTGTCATGTGGCGCTACACGCGTCACTGGGGAAATAAGGAGCCGCCAGATGGCGCACTGCTGCAGCAGAGAAACAGCACAGCGCACTGCTCGGTACTGAAGTAGAGGCGTTTATTGTGTGGCGATGAGCTCGTTTCTGCCCTTATCATTAACACAGAAGACGGCATGCATATGTAAACAATGACTGACTTATCACGTCCACAGTGAACAGCTGTGAAGGCAGCGACGCTACACCTGAGATTACAGGTCACCAGCTACAGTTTGACAGGAACACTGGAAACATCCGGTAACAGTGAAATGATGATGTTTGTTACGTGCTTTAACCCACCTGTACAGCCTGGCTTTATGACATTTTATAGTGTTTTATTATCATCACTCTTTTGTTTTCATTTCTTCTGTTTCTGTCACGTTGCCAACTCTTGTAATGTTTCAGTTATGTGTAAATGATGTAACTCTGGTTTATAGATGCAGAAAGATATCATCCCATTTCCACTGAAACGTAACGATTACCAGACAAAAACTGTTTAAATGTTACTGTGATAATAAAGAAAATGCTACAAATGATGAAGACTGTCATATATGAAAACAACAACTTTTACTTGGCTACAAACTTCACATTCAAATAAAATAAAATACAGTTATTCACAAATAAATGCATCTCAGCATTAGACAGCCCACACTTCATCTGTGAGGTTTTTATACCCCCCACACACACACGCACACACACACATGTATTAAAGAACATCAGAGACTCAAAGCACACACAAAGATGTGGCACCGTTACATTTCCGTCCAAAGAAGCACTTCAGAAGTCGAAGCCATCGATGTCGCTGCCACGTCTTCAGTCCACTGAGACGCTGGAAGGTAAAATAGAAACGAAGCAGGTGAATGCTCAGAATAGAGAACCTTTCACTTGGACAGCGAGCAGATAAAAGGTCCTCAGAAGGAAGACGGTTGAAGGACGGTTCTGGTATTTTTAAACCTGGACCCTTTGTTCTGTATTTTTGGTTGTGATGATTAACTGGGAACACTCAGTGTGACAGTCAGCTAACCTTCAGCCATATCAGTCTGTGCAGTCAGGAAGCAGAAATCACTGAATGCATTTCAGCCACTTTGATGCAAATCTTGTCTCTGCTTGTAGCGTGAGACGGGAAGTGCAGCCCCCTCAGGCTGCACAGGTAGTCCAGCCCCTCCAGGTGAACAGTCTCAAACCAGGAGACGGGCTGTTCCACGGGGGTGCAGGTCTCCAGTGGAGATTACTGCAGCGACAGACTTCTCCATGCTGATGCCAAACTGCAGGAGCAGCTTCTCTTTCTCAGGATAATCTGAGGATTTGAATCAACATGAACCAGCTGGGCAACAGGTCTTTCCGGGGTCCGGGGGTGCAGGGTCGTTACCTCACAATAAAAAGCACCTCGAGGCGACTAAATGTTGTGATTTGATGCTGTATAAATGAAACTGAATTGAATTTCCACTGAGGAGTGAAAGCTGAAGCCGATGTGAGCTGCTCTCTTAATGCAGTCCAGCAAGACTTAAGGTTATTCCAAGAATCGGAATAACCTGGGTAAAATACCTGTATTAGAGAGTTCTTCCTGAAAGTTGGATCAATTACACACATTTCTGTCCCGTTTAGTAACTTTGATCCAAAAAGATGGAAAGAATAAGGCTCAGATTTTAAAATCTAATAATTTTTCTTTTGCACATCGCTGGTCTCTGGTTTTATAAAGAGCACATATCCATTTTCACTCTGTTGTGAAACATTAGCCTGGTTTTTGCTTCATAATGAAGATCCACCAAAGCAGAAGCAACACCTGCTCTTATCCAAGCATTTCTTAATCTTCAGTACTCACTCTATTGTCCTGAGTGAGTACTTCGGGTTCTTCGTCAGCTCCACGAGCACTCTGATTTCAGCGTCCTCCAGACTGTTGCCCATCAGATGCAGCTCTGACAGATGGAGGGAGTTTGACCTCAGGGCAGAGGTCAGGAAGTGCACGCTCCTCGAGGTCAGGCCACAGCTCCTCAGTCTGAGCAGAAACAAATCAAGAACAGCTCAGTCTGCATGCATTTACCGCATCGCTGCATTATTATTTGGTGAGATTAAACTTAGAAACTCTAACAGGCTCATCTGTGCAGCGCAGTGAACAACCTGGATGCATCAGCAGGTTCAACATCTCCATTAAAAATAAATAAATAGATTTTTATTTTACAAAACTGATTGATGGAAAGTGGGTTTGGGCAAAGCATTAAAAGTCATGAAGTTATTTCAGAAAGTTCTTTTGTAGTTCTAAACATTTTTAGGCTGTTTGTTCTTCACTTTTTCTGTCTCCAGAGTTCATTCTTCTCTCCTACAGTTAGTTAGTGTTGCCACCTTTCACTAATGAAAACAAGCCCCCAGCAGGGTTAAAGGCAGCGAGTCACATACAATCACATTCTTTCTCAGCAATGAAAGCAAAGTCTTCACTGCTGAAAACAGCTGGATGTTGGTGACAAAAACACCTTTCGAGACGTTTACAGTAGAAATGTTTCACGACCTCTGCCGACAGCCGTCGCTGGCCCAAACTTATAATTCATATATTTATGCAGTAATTTAAAATGAGTCTTCCTGTTTGAATTAGTGGTACTGACACATGGTGGCTGCTACACTTTTAAAAATGATAAACAGTACTGGAGTTTCACCGTTTGAGGAAAAACCACAGATTTATAGTCAATGTTGCTGAAACCTTCAAGCTCGACTTTTCTTTCATCTTTATGAGATATTTCTATTTAAAGAAAGACTAACAGTTTTTCATCAAATCAGAATCATAGACTCTTGTCTTGGGACAAATGATTTTGTGGGCGCCCACATTTCATAAAATCAAATAAGTCACTAAATAAAAATCATAACATTTGAGCCACAATCGCTCAGAAAATTAACCCGTTATGCTTTATGAATTTTTAAAATTAACGTGCAAAGGAAACGACTGGTGGGACGTGATTTTGCTAAAGTCTCAAGAATCAGAGGTTTACTGTTAATCTACTGGCATGAATTGTTCTTTCAGTGGTCATAAATACAGTTAATGATCATTCAGAGTCAGCAGCGGCAGCAGGCCGCAGGGTCCTCAGAGGATCCAGTTTAGCTGACCTCAGTATTTCCTGTATTTTATTGCTACATGAACTGTTACATGTTGATGTATTGGACATTTTTGAAAATACGCAGAAAATGGCGTTCCGTATCGGTTCAATACAGGACGCAACTTTTAACATCCAAATAAAGGACGGTTCCGTACGGCAGCCCTGCCTACAGCCTCGATTACAAACACATGCAAATGACTGACTAAATGCTGCAGGCAGCAGGGCGCCGCCATACCTCAACTCTACTCCGGAACTCCACAGGAAGTTGCTGTCCCGCACCGGAAGTCACATGACCTTTATGGCAGAAGTGGGTCTTTGTGCGCTTTTTACAGTTTGTTCATTTACATTTTTATGTTCGACTCTCATTCATCAGCGGTTAGAGGTCCGAGTTTTCCGAGTGATAAACTGCTGCTGGTTATGCAGTGAGCAGGAGTGGCCCTGCCATCTCATTGTACATCTGTATAATGCCAATAAAGGCATTCTATTCTATTCTGTTCTATTCTGTTCTATTCCAGATACAGAATGTTGACAGCGTAGTATAAAAAAGGTAGTATAAACGTTTAACTTACAGCAGCTTCTCGAGTTTGCACAGAGGACTTCTGAGCCCCACGCAGAGCTTCTTCACGCCCTTATCCTGAAGGCTGTTGTGAGACAGGTCCAGCTTGCCGAGGACGTTCGCCTTAGACGCCAGTCCAGACGCGAGCTCTGCGCAGCAGTCGTCCGTCAGGCCGCAGTAACTCAGGCTGAGGAGGAGCAGAAGCTCTGTTACAGCAAACTGAAAACGCGCCGTCACAGCGACGTCCGTTTAAATGAAAAAGATTCACTTGAGAATTCTCAGGTGGCTCAAAGGATTCTTCAGGCCGGGTGAAATCCCTTTCACCCCTCTGTCTCCGAGGCAGTTCATGCTGACGTCCAGGTCTCTCAGCTCCACCGCCTGCCACGAGTTTTGCATCCAGTTGTCCCAGAGCTGGGAGACTGAGCAGAGGACTGATGCCAGGTACTTGCAACCTGTGCCTGTGATTCCACATCGAGAAACACTGGAAAGAAAAACCACACAAATGAGTGTTTCAGGCCACAGATTCAGTCATTCATAAAGGATCTTTGCCGTATTATGTCTCTTTGTTTCCGTCAGTGTGTAATCAAGCCATGCTTACTTGAGTTTTTCCAGACTAGACCATGCATACATGCCTTCGCAGATGACTTCAAACCCGGCATCTCTCAAGCTATTGTTGCTCAAATTGAGCTCTACCAGAGTGCTCGTTTCTGACTTCAGAGCTTCGCCGATCAGTGCACAGCTCAGCACCGTGAGGCCGCAGTGGTACAACCTGCCAACGACACGGGAAGCTGTGAAAAATGTCACCAGCTAATTAAATCTATCCGGTTATGTTGACGAGCAGCAGGTGACAGACGATCTTTTATTTTAGCAAAACATAATGAAATATGAGCTAAATGAGCTTTAATTACTGACTGTAAATAAAAGATGGAAGTAGTGACATCACCAACTTGCTTTTTGAGCCATCAGTGTGTATAATTGGAGACAATGGAGTGCTAAGTTAGCAGCTAGTACTGCTAACTGAGGTTTGTCTCAAGTGGCCAAAAGAGGAACTTCACTTTCAGCCAAAAATAATTACCACCATTTTCATATTGTCTCTTATTTTCAAATTCATTATAGAATTTACTCAAAAGACAGATTAAAGGCCTGAAGATGATTCCAACAGCAGTTAATCCAAGTTTATTGCTGTATAAAAAAGCAGTGTAGTAATGACTTCATGGATTTTTCAAACAAAATGTAAAAATAATAAAAGAATAAAAAATGATTTATCTTCATGTTCAGCTGCTTTCAGCACTGCTGGTATTTGTTTAGACTCTCTCTGATTGGTCTTTCAGAGTTTATTAGATCCTATTCTAGACTGCTCAAAGAAGTCCTTCATTTATTGATGCTTCAGTCTTAAATGTGATCAGTTTGTTATTAGTTGGCTATGTACCACAGGCCTTCGAGGCCTTGAGATGCAGATGAAGCCATACTCACTCCAGCTTTCTGAGCTGCGATATGTCAAAACTGCTAAAGATCTCATTGGCTCCCTCGTCTCCAATGACGTTGATGCTCAGATCCAACACGCTGAGGTAAGCAGGGTTCTTCCGCAGAGCCGAGGCCAGATGACAGCAGCCAGACTGTGTGATGTTGCACTGCGACAATCTGTTATTAAATTCCACAAAGTAACAGGGACGAGAACTCTGTTAAAGAATCGGCCTAAATTAATCTAAATTAAAGATAATTTCATGTGGGGAACGATCGAACGAAAAAAGCCTCGACACCAGTGATGTTTCCTTTAATCCCGTCGTGCTCCGGTTTGGAGAACATTGGGTTTAAAACTGAATTAGCATTATGACATCATGGGGGGGGTCTGAATACTTCCAGTTAACATCACAACACTTACTTCAGCGTCTCCAGCCGGCAATGAGAAGTCTCCAAACCCAGTGACAGAACCTTCAGCCCCTCGTCTCCTATTTCATTGCCGCTGAGATCCAGCTCCTCCAGACTCTGGTTCTGTTTCAGGGACTGGCTCAGATACGTACAGGACTCGGAGGTCAATCCGCAGCCTTGCAGCCGGAGCATTTTCAGCCTGCAGTCCTCGCTGCTCAGGCTCTCTGCGAGCTCCCGGACTCCACCGTCGCTGAAGCTGTTGTATCCCAGATCCAGCTTCCTCAGGTACGACTCCCTGGTGCTCAGCACCGCCGCCAACGCCGGACAGCTCTTGTCAGTCAGGTTGGAGAATTTCAGCCTGCAAAGATGGAAATATTATATGTACAGTTGTGTGTAGTTACATCTTCCAGCAAACTGATGAGGTCTAAATTTTATGTTTTTGATCTCTCTTGGCTGACTGTAACTCCTGCAGTGTGGTTTAGGACATGGATGAGTGAGTGCCGACTCACATGGCTTTCCTTGATTTCAGCACAGCTGGAAGGTTCCTGATGAGTTTGTCGTCACAGCTCACTGACGCCTCCATCTTAAAAGTCTCCTGAACCCCTTCAAAAGCTTTGATCTTCTTCATCATTTCTTCCCAGTCCTTCGGTGTGAATCCGGGGATCAGGGAGATGCCGTACTTCTGAAAGGACTTGACCTCGTCCAGCAACGCTCGACTGTCGTACTCCCGCAGGCAGTCAAACAGAATGACGGCGGTGTAGAACGAAATGTTCTCCATGATCTTCTTCTTGGTGTGGACAAACAGCGAATCATTGGGCAGCAAGAGCTGCCGCTCCTTAATGAGGCCAAACATGAAACGAAGCATGAGCTCGGAGACTCCCGCGCCGTTCTCCACCCTGTCCACTTGGCGCTGAATGCTGGAGCTAAAATTACAGTCCGAAGCTTTGATGACGTCCAGTTCACGAGATGCAGCGAGGAATTCCTGAAAGCTCAGGTGACCAAAGCGAAACACGGCGGCTCCATTAAGCCCCGCCTCCTTTCTCAAAACAAGTGGGAATGTTTCCGCAAAGCCCGAAGCTTCCTCGATGCTGACGTTGCTTGCTGAAAGGTCGTCCTCGTGCATGACGTTCGCCGCTCCTGTCCGAAGCAGCGCCAGCTCTTTCAGCTTGGTGACAACAGCCAGCTTTGCAGCTTCCAGCACACCAAAATACAGAGAGTAAATCTGCGTCAGACTCAAGGGACGCATTTTAAACCCCTTTATTCCTTTTACATGGTCCTTCAAAACACGTGCCATGATGGCGCAAACGGGCGGCACCTGGCACAGGAAGTCCAAGCTCCTCGATATTTTCACGTGATTGATAGCTTTAATGGCATCATCATCATCGCCGATGATCCTCCTGAAGTGCTGCTCCTTCTGCTCGTCGCTGAACCCCAGCAGCTCCGTCTCCTTCAGAACATGCCAGGCAGGTATTCGTGTTGCAGCCGAATTTTGAGACGTCAGCCATATGTGAGCCTTGGGAAGTAAATTTCCCCTGATCAGGTTGATGACAAGGCCATCTGTGGTTGATGCTTCAGAAACATCACTCACAACTGGACAGCCAAAGTCGAGCTGGATCTTAAACTCGTCCAGTCCATCGAGAATGAACCAAACGTCGCCTTCGTTTAAGACGGAAGCGTCGAGCTCCTTCAGCTCAGGGTAAAACGTGTGAAGAAGCTCAATGAGGCTCAGTCTGCGTTTAATCAGGTTCAACTCCCAGAAAGTGAGCGGAAACAGGAAGCTGATGTTGTGGTACCCCTTCTCCTCAGCCCACTCAAGAGCACAGCTCTGCACCATTGTGGTTTTTCCAATTCCACTCTCTCCTAAGGTGATGACGACTCTTCTTCTGCTGTTATGTTTGCACGCACACGACAAAATGGCTCTGAGCGAGGCGTCTGGGAAAAGGCTTCTGAGCTCATACTGGTTCAAATCGGGGACTGCATAGTTGTGGTTGAGCTCCCTGTAGTACAGCCTGGAAGGAAGTATCGAGTTTTCAGAATAAGACTCATTCAGGCGCTCATATTTACTCCTCAGGGCAGCTTTGAGGCAGGTCTGCAGATCCATAACAGCAGCGATTGCTCCTGAAAAGATGGAAAGTCATTGAGAAAAAGTTCAACCCCTGAAAAACCCAGATCAGCGCTCTGACCCGTTCAACTGGTTTTCATACAATAAAACCACACAAAACTTTTACCTTCATACTACAACGATTCATCAAAGGCTGAAGCAGCTGTCCTGCTTTATGTGAGCAGACCTGCAGCGAGCAGGGGTGAGTCTAAAGGGGGGTGTGGGGGTGTAAGATCATCCTTCTTTCAAAGCTTCAGAAACATTTTGCAGATTTAGATTAATCTAAATAACGCATATTAGATTAATTCATTTATATTAATATTTTGAAGGTTTTTAATCCCCAGTAAAGATATGCACGGGCAGGGTTCTAGCCAGCTGCACATTTACTCATTATTCGCGTAATGAATAAAGTAGAAATGCTGTCTGATGAGTATTTACTGCATTACCGACCAGCATGACAATAATCACTGCAGACATATGCGCAGAGACATTTACAAAAGTTATCATACTGTTACAGAAAGTGTAAAAACTTCAGCGGAGGAGCTGAAACAGTGGAAACATGAAACCAGCCACGCAGCGTCCGTGGAATCAGCTGCCGGGCCGCAGCCGAACTGAAAGCGAAAGTAAGCAGCCTTGAAAGCCGCCAGCGTGCAGCGGGAGCGCCGAGGCTGCTTTATCTTACATTAACTTAGTCATGCATTCACTCACGTATTAACACGCGTGGCAAACTTACACGAGGACCCACAGCACGGCGGCGTTCACGGGAGCATTGTGTGCAGACGACAGCGTGAGAATACTTTCACTTTGAGCAGAGCCGCGTTCACGCCGTCGGCCACCCGCAGTGAGGCGGGCGGGCGTGCGCGTCGCCGCCGAGGAGCGCCACAGCTGATCCCAAAAACAGGAAGTTAAATATTTATATTCGGGCTGATTCAGCGCGTGTGTCACACGAGCGGCCAAAACAATAGATACAACTACCTCAAATTACCACGCCGCTCCTCTCACTGACGTCACAGCACCTCGGGCTACTTTCCCGAATCCGCCATTTTTACTCCTGGCATGACGCGAGCGGCCGCCAGCTGACGTCTTCATCTTCGTCACAACCAGCTGCTCCGACACGACACACGTGCGGGCTGCA
>VOQJ01034286.1:82278-105853 GCA_015052665.1 Apistogramma diplotaenia | reverse complement strand
TTCTCAACCTCAGACAGCGACTACAACAGCTGAATTTTTATAAAATATAGAAGTTGGACTACACACATATATGTTTGTGTATATATATATATATATATATATATATATATATATATATATATATATATATATATACAAGTATATATACGTATTATAAAGTGCTATGTCTTTTTAAATGCAGCAATGCAAAGAGAGCTCAAAACATGTCACCGAAAATAAAAAAAAGGCAGTAAATTTTGATTCATCTGACCACAAAACAGTGTTTCACTTAGTCTGAGTCCATTTTAAATGAGCTTTGGCCCAGAGTAGACGGCAGTTTGTGCGTGGCGCAGCGAACTGTGTCCACAGACAGTGATTTCTGGAAGTGTTCCCTGAGCTCATGCGGTGGCTTCCATGACAGAACAATGCCTGTTTTTAATGCAGTGCTGCCTGAGGCCCCGAAGATCACAGACATCCAATATCGATTTTCGCTCTTGTCTCTTGTACATAGAGATTTCTCCAGTTGCTCTGAAGCTGTTGATGATATAGCATGATATATTATGAGATATTCTGTCTTCACAACTTTGCGTCGAAGAACATTATTCTGAAATTGTTCCACAATTTATATAGACAGTTTTTTTTTGCTGATTGGTGAACTTCTATCCAACTTTACTTCTGAGAAACTTTGCCTCTTTAATTTGCTCTCTTTTTATACCCACTAATGTTACTGATGACTGTTGCTAATTAACCTAATTAATTGCAAAAATGTTCCCCCAGCTGTTTCTTTTTAGTACCACTTACTTTACCAGCCTTTTGTACTGTAGCTCCATTCCAACTTTTTTTTGATATGTGCTGCTGCCATCAAATTCAAAATGACCTTTTTTTCTCTAAAATTGCACATTTTCTCAGTTTACATATTTTATGTTTTCTATGTTATATTGTGAATAAAATATGGGTTTTAGAGAATTGCAAATCATTGCATTTTGTTTTTATTTACACTTTACAGATGCCAACTTTTTTGGAAGAGGTTATTATAGCTCCTGTAACTTATGATAATAAAATGCAGTTCTACAATTTATTCTGCAACACAAGTCAGCTTATCACATAGCCTGTGTAGAACGAAGAAAAGTCAACTGCAGTAGTTTGCATTTCAGGAGAAATTTTAAAGTAATCTGCTCATACTGTGTATACTGTGCATATTACTGTGGCTGCATGTGGGTTCATAGCTTCTGAGCCAGTTTTTAATGTGCTTTCTAACAGCACCTTAAAATCAAGCTCAAAGCTTGTATCCATGCATGTCTCTCGCTCTCTATAGATATATGTGAGCGCCTTAAGTGAAATGTTGTGTATTTGTGGCATCCCACATACTGTATTTGTTTTAGTGTGCTAATCACAGGGCGCAAAGCTGCTCATTCACATCTCACTGTCTGAAAACCTTGACTTGTCAGCAACCGATAATTATGCCCTTGTCTGTGAATCCTAATGTAGCACCATGCAGTGAGAAAAACCTCAATTTATGCTGCTTTCTGAGTATGCTCTTACTCCTCACAGATAGGCATGGGAAAATGACTAAGTAAAAAACAAAAATGAGAGGGTAAAATGACATATGATGCTTCTTGTTGAATTGATTTGTCGGTTTTGGCAATTTTGCTTTTCTTTCAAATTGCTCTGGATGGTGTAATGCATCATCATGCGCTGCTTGGGTGGATTTTAGTGCAAAATTATACCAGCTGCATGGTCTTCATCAATGATAACTGTAATATATAGGGCAGACACATAACACAGTGATTACAGAGTGAGTAAATATACATGGATTCCGCACTGTAATGCAGGAAGGAAAACAGAAACGGAGTATATCTGCAGCATTTGGAACTGGTTCACATTTGCCCATTCATTAGTACACTGACGCAGCAGATACCGAGGCTGCTGGGTGTTTTTCACTTTTTTTTCCCCCTCGCTGTTTTTCACTGCTGCTTCAAATCCCCTTCACTTACTTTTGAGATTTCTCTCTTTCTGTGTAATGCGTGCATGTGTGTGTGTTTGGAGGCATTTCAAAGCCCAGGAGCAAGGGAAGGAAGGCACAGAGAGGCAGTGGCGGTTATGCAACGCTGGTTATTTATAAACCATCCTCCCTCCTTCCTTTTTCTCCCCTTCTTCCCTTCCTTTTCTAGTCTCTATCTCCTTAGCCCCTCCTCCTCCTCCCTCCTACTCTCTCGCTCCCGATAGCACGCAGAGCCAGCCTCATGTCCAAACATTAAGAGTGCCAACCTCTCTGCTCACTGCTTATGACAATGCAGCCATGTTTCTCCCTCTTGGGCACCTTGACAATTGTGGCAGGTGGTTGTTACTCAAGTGGGGCTACAGCAAACAGTTAGCATTAATATACACAGCCACAGCTGCACCGCAAATTGTCACCCTGTCGCAAATTGTGGCCAGAAATTATTCACTGCCTCGCTATTCAGATTGGGAGTGGATTGTCAACAATTTTTTTGTTCAGCCACAAAGAAGGGAAATAATTAAGTTTGTGGAAATATCAAGACTACTGCAGGTTGCGTGTGCCTTTTTGCATGCACGAATATGAAAGTTTGCTGATTAAACAGTTTTCTTTTTTTCCTGCCAAGCTTAAACTCACTTCTCATAAAAAAAGATGGCAAATTTACATCTTTGCTTGTCCGCATGGTACTTTCTGTAAGAATATTTCATGATCAAAACACAGGCCCTGAGGTAATTTGTTGAGTAACAGTATTTCATTTGTTTTGTTTTGTTTTTTAAAGCCCACTCTTATCATTCCAAAAGTTAATTTTAGCAGGAAAAAAATATTACCAAATAAGGAAAATTTCACAGAACTTTCAAGAAGATAAATATTCATATCCAACTCCTGCAACTGTCTCTGTTCTTTCACTGCACAACAATGTTTCTGAACATTAGTACGTTAGCTATACATGTTCATTAATTCCCTAGCGTGTCTTTCTTTTGCTGCACCTGTTTAGCCATCAGTTGTATTCTGTATGACCACTGTGGCTAATTTTACAAACAAAAACTTTCCCTTGAGTTCAGCAGGCTCATTTCTAGCTGGTGACCTTGAACTTGTCAGCTGGCATTGCTAGTAACTAGCTAATTCGCTGGTTGAAAAACAGTGTGTCTGGATGACGTTTTAACATGAAGGCTCACTTATGTTCAAACAAGACCCCTTTTAAAAGGTTTCGATTGATTTTCACTCCAGTTCTTGAGTAATTCGGCACAGCGCAGACCTTTTTCTATTTCTTAAGGATATGACTTTCAGATACTGTTCATCTGCTGTAGATAGTGTTTTTGAAGGCCTGTCACCTCTTTTGTCCTCCACTTGGCTAGTTTCCTCAGTATTTTTAAAGAGACTTTGCACATCATGCTGACAAATGCCAAATTTATGGTTAACAGCTCTTTTAAAATTGTTGGTATTTTTCATATATTCAGATAAAGAAATAGGAACAAATGAGATGTTTTTGCAACATCCTCCTAGTAGCAAAGTGCCTCCAGATAAAATTTGAATTTGATTATTTTCCAAGGTGTTTGTTACATATAGACAGAATCCTGGTTCATCCATTGACTTGACACACTATAACTTAGCAAAAAATTCTGTCTTTTTGGAAGCTGAGGCTACAGTTTGCACCATTGCTTTTAAATTCTGATTCAATTATAAGAAGACTGCGGAACTATGAATCCATTTTTTGTTCTATTATTCATGTCCTTTTCTCTATGCCGCTGACAGCCAAGACTTATGGATATTGTAGTGTTTACCTTCATCTGCCATGCCAAAATGATAGATGAGGTATGAAACAAAGTTGAAAATAATTACTAGCAAAACTAGCAGCCCCAACACTGTGGAAACAGCAGCTGGTGTGCTCCCTATGCTTAATGGGGATACTCTGAGATGAACATTTTCTTAAAAAATAAAAAAAAGAAAGCTTATGTGAAAGTCTAGCTGTAAGTACCTGAAGGCCTCGATAAGACGTTCCACCTTCTGAGCTTCCCCCTGAACACGAATGTGGGCCTGAAACTTCCTCAGTGCTTCGTCCAGCTCCATGCCTGAGAAGTCCATCTCATCCACCACACAACTGTGAAGCACAGAGAGTAAGGGATGAGATAAGCAAAGAGCATAGGAAATAAATAGGAATGAGGAAAATATATTACAATTTATAGCCAAATTCACTAGCATTTGAATAGAGATTGCCCCTTCATTGGTGGGCTGGATGAACCTGTGGATGAACACCCAAGATAAAAGATGCGGAAATCTCACTCATCTGCTTCCCAGTCACATCACCACTCTGCTTACTGCAGGTATTAGCCACGCACGGACACCAGGGATAAGACTGGGCCCGGCTATCTTCTCTGTACCACAGCTGCCGAGACACACACATACAGTATATGCACACGCGCACACAATGCCTCAGAGCAGAAAATCCTCCAACTACCTGCCGACCCAAGTTTAATTACTTTAATTTTAAAAAAAAAAAGCAAAACATCCCTTCCAATGAGTTCGGGGGGGGGGGAATAAATGCAACAGGGGCAATTTGGAGGTGAAATGAGGTTTGAAGTGAAAGGTGACTTTGGAAATACCACGGGGGCGGGGTTAAAGTTTTCTTTGCTTTGATGTGAGGTGGTGCTTTGAGCTACTTTATAATAATAATCCAAATATGAAATTAAAATGCTTTTGTCACTTGGTTTAGTTTTAATGTTTTTAACCTACCCACACCAATTCAAGACGCATAAACTCATTATAAAACTACACTTGTTTTTATTACTAGTACAGCAGTAGCAGTGGCAGTAGTAGTACTGTAGTAGGGACAGAATATTTTAAAGAGAGATGGAGTTGATACTGCAATCCTCAATGAATGAAAAAGTAGTGGTGTCATGACATCGTCCTCTGCCTCTGATCTTTTCTGTTTGTAGTACTGCGGGAAAAAGTGGGGTGCGTGTGCATGCACACAGACACGCACTACATTAAGATGGATTACTGTGAACAAAGGGAGTTAATGAGGTGAGTACTTGACTGTGACACATGCTGCTCCAGCAGAAAAGCATCAGATAGCTGAGTCTACAGTCCTGCCATACACACACACACACACACACACACACGGATACACACACAATATAAAGCAGCGTAAGACCACAGCAAATTCTCCTCACACTTACAATACCACTTCAGTACATGTGTGATCCAGGGGAGGCCAGTCCATGACTTATAGTGTTCCATTGTGTGTGATTCTTCTATGCAGGTATGCTTTTACTGCATTGGCAGTGTGTTTGGGATCACTATCATGCTGAAAAACGAAGCTGTTGCCAATAAGATACTTTTCAGATGGTATTGCATGGTGGCTCAAAATCTGACAGTACTTTTCTACATCAATACTAACATTCATTTTGATAAGCTCCCCCACACCACTGGCTGATATGCAGAGTTGTGTCAGTGGCGACAGAGCACTGGTTCACCCTTTGAGTCAGTTGTGTTTTTCATGCTTGAATGATTCACAAGTCAATGTTAAATGGCTTAAGAACCAAAAATGGAAATGGTCAGGTACAAGGACCAGACTGATAGATTTTCAAGCTGAACTAGAAAAATAAAAGTTTCTTCTTGTTGTCAAGAAGCTAGTTGTTCTAGCGGCATGCTGTGCTCCCGTAAAGCACAGAAATGAGGCCCCAGTGTCTTCCCAGGGTGCAACATAACCAACCAAGTGTAAAAGAACATAAATAGTGAGTGACAGTAAAACTTAAGTGATCTCAGGCGAGAGTCTCCGGGTCAAAAGTGTGTTTGTGCCCCCTTTGGGCCTTTGAACAGAGACTTAGCAGGCATGGTCGTGCAGAGATGGTGCTTGTTGCCTCGCAGAGTTTTGCAGGCAGACATTTACATATTGCAGCTGTCTGCTTCCACTAGCATTAAATGTTACGAATATATAGAACAACCACAGACTGTATATAACTCCTCCTGGTTGCAAAGAGACACCTGGTTGTTTATAAATCTATTGGCTCATTTCAGTAAACAATTTGCTGCTGATTTTAAGGACTCAATCACTAGTTACATGGTTTTTAACACACCAAAATGACACCGTGGTAACACTCCTGTACTTGATTTTAAGTGTTTTTATGCCTCATGTGTGAGCACAAATAATAGATATGATCATTTGGCTGGAATATTTACTGTAATGCATACTAGTCTCTCATAATAGTAATAGAGAGTCTAGTCTCAATCCTGCATGAACACAGCTAATGCAATTAATAATTGCAATATTAATGACCATTAGACAACAATCAGGTCAAACTGTATATCTTGCCTACAAATGAAGGCACTTAAAGACATGTTTAAATGGTTATAAAAGTTATGTGCAGTCAGCCTGGCTTGATTGTCCTCTTTATCAACTACTTGACTGTCAGACCACCCTGATCGCCCTCTTCATGACTCACTTCCTTGCTCCACCACCTCTCTCTTCCCTCTTCCCCAGCTGTCACTCCTTGTTTATGTAATGTCAGACGAGATGCTCTTTACCCTAAGTACATCAGCTCTCTCCTCCCCCTCCCCTTCAATCTCCTCCCCATACGCAGACATAATTACACATCTGCATGGGAAAACACAAACACACACACGCGCCATCACAGACTTGCATACGGGACCTCGGAGGAAAATAGACGCATCTGTCTGCATAGCGCTACTCAAATTGTACTTTATGTTTACAAAGCCGGGATGGCAGGTACACACACAGATATACATGAAAATCAAAAGAAATAAAAAGCCAGATGGAACCATATTTTAAGCAGCCAATGAGTAGATGACAGGCTGAAAACAAGATCTCATTTTTCATGCTAAACAAGTACACCATGTTATCAGTAAATGAGTCCTTGGGGAGCACATTTCTTGGAACTCAAATCTATAACCACAAATTGGCTTAATTGTCTTGAGACATTTTAACTATTGTTGTTTATGCATCAAGACATGCAAAGTGAATGAGATAAATTTTGCTTTATAGGGAGAGGAGGACGATACCATAACACAGAAGACCAACACACATTGCATGTATTTACAGCCTCTCTGTGCACGATCAAAAAGTCGCATGCAGACGCACGCACGCACGCACGCATAAACGCCGACCCATTCGGGCTCAGTAAATCACTATGAGTGATTTTCACATTAGACTGCTATCCCTTACCTGCTCTCCTGTGACTGCACACTTTATTGAAAGTGCTCTCACACACTTTTCACTCTATCACGGTCCTCTTCAACATCACTTTCACCCCGAGTGCTGCTGTTTGAGTGCTGCAGGGGAAATATACTCCTATATATACCAATATCACCTGTGCTGAGAATATATCTGTGGCGTGAATTTGAGTTTGAAGCCTTAAGAGCATATTGTTGTTAATAAAATGACTTTGAAACCATGACGGTGTCCATTTGAGAAGATATGGATATTAGATGAGCGTGACCTGGGATGAACAACTTGGTAGAGTGCTATGTAGTGTTTGTCTGACTTTGCAAAGACTAAAAGCCTGTTCTTGGTTTTGTAACTTATACAAAAAAAAGGGGGGGGGGTTAAAAGAAAGATCTTCACAACCTCCTTGAGCTGATATGCAAATTTAGACATAATTGGTGAAGAGCTGAACTTAACAGAGTAGAGGCAATTAGCAAGATAAAGCAAGGAAGGTGTTGAAAGATGGAAATAACTGAAGAAGAGGACAGGAGAAGGATCTTTGTACTTTAAAAGCAAATAAAAGGCAATAAAGTTAATGACCTGGAATTAATCTTGCAGAGGAAAGTGAGTTGTGTGTGTGTGCATACAAAGGAGACATTAGTTCTTGTTCTCTAAATCCCAAATTTTTGTGTTCGGGTTTTTTTTTCCCCAATTTCCTAATTTTTCTCTATTCTATTGCACTTAACAGCTGTTTCTGTTGTTTTTATGCAGTGGACTGTGAGGTTCTTGAGTGATTATTTTGACAGGAATCTACCTGTACACAAAGACCAACAAGTTCTGCATTACAGCTGAATGTCACATAAAAGAGTCATTTTTTCCAGACACACTCATATGATGTCTGTAACTCCAGAGGAGCTCTGTCAAATCTGTAAAAAAAAATCTCCCTGTTATCACAATTGTCTGGGCTGAGACTTAAAAAGACGTTATTGATGGCATACAGCAGGAGTTTTAGCATCCAGCATTTTGAAGGGGACCACACGGCGGGAACTCGGATATCTAAAGATATCTAAAGGCCTGATCTTGCTCTTGCGATCATCAGACAAAAGATGCTGCTGTGGTGCACCATGGGAAGTGGCCACACGGAGCTTCCAAACAAGTGATCAATCATCAGGATATCTCGGCATTGCTTTTTGGCTTTTGATTTAACCATGTTTTTAATGTCCTGCTGAAATCAAATCGATAGCTTTATGGTATTTAAATAAAAAGTGATCATTGGGAAAATATCAAAAGAGCTACTTTTTGTCTCAGCAGTGAGCCATTTTGTATCTGACTGACAACAGCTGGACTGCTGGCACCACGGAGATGCAAGAACTAAACAAACTGGTGCTGTGGCCTACACGTCGGGGGAAAGTTTGTATGGAAAGTGGCGATCACACCGAATGTAGCTAAAATGGCATTTGTAAATACATTTACACACTTTTTAATGTGTTGCAGCTGACCAGGTAATTAATGCAGCTGTCTTGCCTGCAAACAGATGTTGAGCAGTGCCCTTTTTAACCACTTAAGATTTATTTGACCACTTATTCAACAAGCCAGCGTGCAGGAAAAGATGTCTTCAGTCACTTGACCCCACATCCTCACCAAAAAAAGTGGACAAGTTAACTTCACATGCGTGGCAGTCACATGATGGCAGGAGAAACTGTAACGTTCAGAGAGCATGGGTGAACGTGCAAACTCCGCTTGAGGGCCCTGCCTGAGTTTGAGCTGGGGTCGCTTTGGCAACTGATTTTATGAAGACTGAGCCAAAATGTTAAGCAGTTACTTAAAGAAGTCAGCAAGAAACTAAATACTGAAGCCAGACACCACCTCTCAATATGCCCTGCACATATCAATACCAAACAACACACAGATAAAGCAGCACCTTATCTCCCACACTTCATCTTCCCTATGTTCTACATGGAAATTGAGGTCTACGTAATCTCAAAAGTACTTACATTATCAGATCACTTCTGCGCTATAATAACAATAGTTTTAACGTGAATGTGATGAAGATGAATGAAATGTTCACAAGGCAAGAAATGTTTTATTCCTTATCAGCTTCTTCCCATTTTTTCCGTAGTTCTTGCCTTGCGAGTGAACCTATATTTAGGAGCACGACACTTCAATTTGAGCTCGTTTCTGATATTTCTATGACGGTGAAACTATAATGAAGTGTTTGCAGAAAATAACAGCTCTGACATACAGGTAAGTGGATTTCACAATTGAATTTCAGGGAATAATAAGACCCCGAGTTAGAGCTGGGCACAGCTCTAACTCCCTCCCCCTCGGCAGTCAACAAAAAATGATATCAGGAATCAATGTCTGCAATCCTGTGGGCTACTCACTCTAGGACATCTCTGTTGAAGGGCTTCTTGCTGTTGCCGAGGAACTCTCCAATCATCTGTCTACTCAGGCCCTTTCTCTGTAGCAGAAAGTGGGCAACGCCGATGGGTGTGTCCGGGATGAAGCCTCTTGAGATCAGAAACTGAAGGCCCTTGTCTGGGTTTCTGAGACAAACAAGAAAGGAGACATGTGGATGAATGAAAGCGAGCTAGTAGTGTGAATAGAGTGCGGGTATAAGCCTGCCACATTTCCCACTGCATTCTTCTCTTTTGCTATCTGCAGGTTAACCCCTTTCACAATAGGAAACAACAACAGCGTCCTCTGAGCTAGCAACCTACAGTGCATGCTGAAAATTGAAAACTGCAAGTCTGGATGAAGATTTGGATCATGTAATAAGGCCAACTTGGTTCTTCTGGTGACAGAAAAGCCTTTTTTCACCCTGTAGCAGAAAGATAATGGGTGCAGCCACAGCATTCAGCTCTGACACAGTCCTGTGGAGATAAATCTGGCTACGTGAGACTAGCAGTGGTGTAGCTGCAAAACTATGTCCCAAAAATTGGTGAAATTCATTCAGCCGTGACAGATGATTTTCTCTGCATCATACTGAACCAAAATTAGCAGCAGTAAAAAGTGATTTTGTGCAGAATAGCAGTTAGAGGCTTTGCATACGCCAATGCGATATAAATAAGAATAAGATGAACTTAAAAGGTAATCCTTTGTTGCAAACGTCGTGGAAACTCTGCAACAAGAATGTTATGTATTGCACTCACAACCATAATAAAGATTACATCTATAAAATATACTCAAGTGATGCATTGTGGGATGTGGTTTTTGGTTTGGCAGTCAAGTTTGTGGGTGCTCACAGTCAAAGTTTAACTTTTGCTTATATTTTCGCCAATTTGGTGATATTCATGAAAGGTTCCCTAAAATAAATGAGAAGACACTGTAAAGTATGACACTTAAATGCATGATAGCTTTAGCTTTAAAGGCTATTCAGCATATAAGGGAACTTACAGTATATGCTGAATAGTCTGTGGTTTTAACATTGACTTTATGTCCTGGGATCATACGGTGAGCTGGTTTATTTAAAAAAAACAAAAGAAGTTTATTTTCAGTTTATTTTTACACCAGCAGCTGGTTTCAGCTTAATATTCTGTTGCTTGCACGTAGCAGCTGCTCCTGGCATAGCCATCTGTTACCAAATAAATACTGAAGTCATTTTTAACTCCTCCAGTGCACTTTCTGGATCACATATATACTTGTTAGTAGTTGCAGGCTAACAGGATAGTTGATGCATATATTTATTTTCTTACATCAGCACATTTTTAATGTTCAATTATGGTAAAAAAAAGAAAAAAAGACTGTGTACAGTTCGAAGTGAGGACACAATAAAAAATTTGGTCTTTACCATCTGGTCAACTAACACATGAGATATCGCGCGTGATTATGGCGACTGTCTTGAGTATTTTCCACTGGTGAGAAGACTTTCTTACCAGAATGATGGACTTCAACTTGTTTGGAAATGGCTTTATAAGCCTTCCCTGATTGACGGGCAACAACAGCTGCTTCTTTAAGAGCATTGCTGATCTCTTTTGTCCTTGACACAGTGTTAACACACACCTGAATGCTCCAGGCCAGCAAACTGCCAAAACTTCTGATTTTAGAGAGGTGCTCGGACTTGCTGATGATCAATAAACATTTAATTAGCAGCACCTGCTTGCTTTTTTACTCTCTTACTCCCTATGGAAACAGTAATGGTATACTTAGTTTTTACACATTTTTGTTAAATATACGACAGAGTAATATGTCATATTTTTTACTTACCTAATTTTATGTCCTGATTAGCTAAAATTGAAAGCAGGTATACTTTCTTTCGCCATGACTGTATTAAACAATTAATTCTGGGCTCTCTTATGATAATTTGGTTTTACTTCTTATATTTAGTTATGTTTCCTAGATCATTTACAGCACAGCTCATTTCACTGGTGATCTTTTAACTTTTTGCGGCACATAGATGTAAAGTCACTAATGTATTTTTACAAAATTATTTTGCAATATGCTGACAGGACAATTTTTAAAACATTTTTTTAAAAAGTTTCAGGAGAAAACCTACAATCTTAAATGGGAGCATGTTTAGCTCACCATATAGAACTTCACATATTGCTACATATATATTTTTTTTATGACAGAGGAGGCACATACTTTATCAAGCTAATATAAACGAAGCCCAGGATCCCTTAGATACACAGACACAAGCTCATTTGGGACTCTATGTATTTAAAATAAATGGAGACATTTATTTTGCTGAGTAATGGGTGCACTCACATGCGCATGCTTTAGAAAACTATAACTATCTCACCGGGCCTATGAATCTTTTTCAAAAGAGCCCACATCTCCCTGTCCAGCATCCATTCAGGCGATCGTTTTCAGTTGACTGCATGGCAGAAGTTACGTATGAACACAGCAGTAATATTTTAACTATTTATAACCCTATTAAACCTACAGGATAGCTGCTCTAGGGAAGCTGCTGCATTATTGTCACAGCTCTCTCATTCCAGTCTTTACAGTGTTTAAACTACAGCTTTTACATAAGAGAGTGCTGGGTGTGTGTGTGTGTGTGTGTGTGTGTACCAGAGCTAATGGGTTTACTGAGGCAAGGGCAGGACAGAGGGGAGGAAAGAGGGGAGGATAAAGGGCAGAATAGAAAGAGAAGGCTGGAAGAGGACCAGACAGAGCAGATGTGCGGGAATGGGAAGGTGAGGACAAAGAGTGACGGCGATAAGCACAGGCTGGACTGCCTGAAAGCATCTGCTGCAACAGCCTCGGCACACTCTCAGCGTCTCAGCCCCTCTGCTGAAGGTGCTGTCTCGCCAAATGGATTTGGCAGATATCACTCATTTGATGTTTGCCCAACAACAGATGGATCCCACATGGTGATTATTATTCGTAATCAGAAAAGGCTAGTGGGGGGTGAAGACTGCAAAAACATGCAGGAGATACAAGATTCGGATTAGCGGTGCAGAACGAGACTGTGCTCGACAAATTGTTTAAAATGCTGGAAGTAGTCTTCTCGTGAGAACGCAAAGCTGTCCAAAGAACATGGTTTTATTTTGAAAGAAAACGTCATGCTTGCAAGCGGCATGATTTTTGCTAAGGGTTGTGCTACACAGGCAAACTCATTAAGTTTAGATCACTCTTGTTTTTCTCATCTTTTTGCAATTTCTCAGATAGTTTTGCAAACAAAATCATAACTCTTGCTCCCTTGCATTTCTGGACTGTTCCCTGCCACATCCAAGATTTTTAAGATTATATGGGTCAGTATTTTGTTTGAGGATTTGCAGAACATGGTGGCAGATGTTATTCACAGCTAAGAACAGAAACCGTGTTCTTACAGAGTTTAGGTGGAACAAACAAGAGCAAGAGTGCAACACAAGTAGACACACACTTGTGTAAAGCATGGGGAAGAGTAAGTGCCAGACAGGACCCAGATGTCATGCTAAAGCAACAACTTCTAAATATAGTGCTACATGCCCAGGCGTCTTTCCCCCTTGCCTCCTCATAGCAGGCACACTTTTTTTTTTGTTTTTTTGCATCATCTTGGTGGAGTGCAACCTCACCATAAATGCACCTCTCCCTTACCACCTTGATACGCTCTTTTATTGGCCCTCTATTTTATTGCTAATGGACAGATGTGCAGTCAAAACTGTGTTTTATGGCCCCCTACAAGAGCTTAAGCATCAGCACTGCATGTTGCCTGTTTCTCCAGATGCACGCATTTCTGTTCCATTACTAACCGGTGACAGATTGATGGCCGGTTAGCGCGCCTGTGCATTTCTGAGTGGAAACACGATTGCGTGTTGTACCTGTAAACGCTTCAAAACCCTGAATCATTAACATGGACCCACTGTCACACCAACCTGCTCTTGTCCATAAAGCATGCTTTTGCTGAGAAGGCAGCTGAGGTGAGAATGTACTTATATGGCTGTTTTTACCTTCCCTTAGTTGGCTGGTTGATAAAGCAGAAGTTTGCTACTTTTTTTTGTCAGATACACATATAAAGATGACACACTGTCTATTTATTTAAGAGAGATCTGCCGGAGCAGCTATACAGACAGTACTTGTTACAATTCAAATGGGTTTAAAAAAACCCACTATGTTGCCTGTCTTATTCTTTAAATATTGAGAGCAAATGAGGGTAAAAGGTGTTGGATTCTGTGAGAAATTAAAATTGCTTCCTCTGTTTGACCATCTGGATTTCAGAGTTTGTAATTATGTGCTGGGTCATTTAGCACTGAGGGCAGAATGTTAATACAGGAAAGGTTTGTGTATGCCCAAACAAACAAAATAGCACACACCAACCCACACGCACACACAAATATACCAATCCTCGCCTCCTGATTGGCAGAAACTCTCTTGAGGGGCTGCTGTGTTAATTAGCTTGATATAAGATGTCTGTCTCGTCACCAATACATCACATATGCCACAATTTCTTCAATTTAAAAAGCTGTTATGCTGGGCCTGTACTGAGGTATAATCAATGCATTCACTACACCAGAATGTATGCGGGGGTGAGGGGGAAAGTGAATTAAGGACATGTCTAACTGAACCATATTAAGCTGAAAAGTCATGCATTCGAAAGAGAAATCTACTCAGGGATCTGTCATTAATGTCACACATCCTCCCATCTCCCGTTTGCCCATTCCCTGTTGAAGGCTTGCTACCAGCTCCCTTGTGTGATGGCAGTGTCCTTGGCAAACACTCTCCTCACATAATGGAGTCATTGTCATTCCAGCCACGCTCAAGGTGGAAACTTTATCAAGTGGTCTTTCTCTCAACCTTTTCCCTGCGCTACCTTTTTGTGTCTCTTTCAGTTCCTCTCTGTTGCTTTTGCACTACATTTCCATCACTCACTTGTCTTGCCTTTTTATTCTGGTGTGCACGCACGCACGCACACACACGCACACACACACACACACACCAAAGTTTTGACTTTTCTCTCTTTAATTTACTTTCTACCCCAACCCTTCTTGCTCCCCCTGCAAAGGTGATGCATAGACCTCCCGCTGCAAGAGAAGCACACACCAGTAGTGCACACCCACTGTTTACACTACCCAGCTGTGTGCATATTTGTGAGCTTTTTTGTCTGCATGATCAAGCAATACCCAAAGTTTTAGCCCAAAGCAAACAGCCCTGTTTAAGATGCAAAGGATACAACAGCAAAGGTATTAGAAGAAGGATATGAACTGGTGGAACTAATAAGCCTCAAGCCCGGTTTCCCTACCTCCCCCTATGCTTTTTTTGCTCTTACTTCATCATTCAATCGCTCTCATTCCTGTTAGCCAATTTATTAAAAGTCAGCTTATCTTTCAAGGTGTTTGATCAGAAGAAGATGACTGAAAGGCTACACAACCTGCACTTAAAAGTCACAGAGGCTCATAATTAAACTGAAGCTGCCATGAAAAACACTCAGTATCGCAAATGAGCAAACACAGAAATCCTACATCCAATCTTTTTCTGTCACTCCACCTGCATGTCAGACCAAAACTGTCAAAGCAGGCGTGTTTGAAAAATGGATTAAATGTACGTAGCATATCCTATATTCATAGCCTGCCTTTATTGTAACTAGATCTAGCAGGTACACTTTCTACACATAAATAACAGCTTACTTTATTCACCAGGAATTATGTCTATTTTGGATTAATCTGCCTCAGTGCAGGAAGTGTCAAAGAAGCAATGGGTGTCTGCCATGTTGGTTTTTAATGCTGAAGACTAAAGGTTGGGTCCTTTTGTATCGTTTGGAAAATAAATGCAATCAAAGTATTTTCAGGGCCTTTCTTGGTTGCTTTAGTTGCTTAATTCAAAGTAAAACATGCAGATATTATTAGAAAGGATTTTAAAATCATTTGGAATGGAGATGGAATTGTGTTGTGATCTAGGTTGCTACAAAATCAAGCAAAATTGTGGCTCATACAACACAGTTCTTCAAAGGCTTTTAATGTTAATAAACAAATCTATGCATCTGAGCATTTAAATTAAAACTAAAGTGAAAGTGATCTATTTCATTTAATCTTAATCAGTCTTTTCTGCCATAAGATTCTCTCATTGTTTGTTTTAACCAATCTTTAAATTACTGCCTTCTTGTGGCCACAGTTGGCTGTTGTCTCTGGAAGCAGGCTTAACTAAACTTGACTCCAAGTACATTGAAATGTGTGGTGCTTCTCTATTTTTTTGGTATGTCTGTGTCCTATCAGCAAAGGTTTGAGCTTATCAATCTGAAAAACCAGCAGCTTTTCTGTTTGTCTGCATATTGTGGACAAAGTGATATACTGCACTACTATAGATTAAATGAAATATAAAGCATTTAAATTGAGCTCAACCTTTAACATTTGCAGCAGTAATTAAATTTTTCTGTGGCATAAGTACTCAGGGCTTGGAGCCAAAGGGGCGTAAGTGACATTTCACCAACTCTGAGGAGAGCCAAAACAAAAAATGGCCATAGGTTGCTCTTACTTTGTTTAAAGACTTTAGTTGTTTTCATGTGTCTTTTTATAAATTGATGACACAATGCTTAATGAACAGTCTTGTCTTTGTTATAATGCACTTATGCCCTATTGAAGCCAACTTCTGTGTATTCACACTTAAGTCTTTTGTTTTTTGTTGAATAACTCTGTCTCTATTAATATTTTATTTCTATAATGTTGACAGTAAATAGTAGAAAGAGTACAGCAAGAGCTTTCATATATATATATACACACAGACATATATATAAATATATATAAGTAGCTTTTATTTGTAGTGAAGTGTTTTTATTTTCTATTTGTTCATTGTTCAAGCTTGCCTTTCTGTAAAAGTCATAGTTCTGGGTTTTAGACCTATTGTTTTGATTTTGGAATTATTACATTTTCTGTTCAGTCCTTGGTGGTCTTTTATTATTTTCTTTGTGCCTTTGAGTTGTCTTCTAATGGTTAGTGGAGCAGTCAATACTTCTGACCATCATACTTTATTACAGAGATTAGAGCATGCCATAGGAAGTAAAGGTATTCCACTGCAATGGTTGAATCATATCAATCTAATAGAGTCCAATTTGTTCATGTAAATTGAGAGTCTTCTTCACACACTAATGTTATTCCTGGAGTTCCACAGTGTCCCATGCTTGGACCAGTTATAATTTTATACATGCTTCCCTTAGACAGTATTATTAGAAAGTACAACATTTATTTTCATTGCTATGCAGTTGACACCCAGCATTATTTTTCCATGAAGCCAGATGACACACTCCAATTAGTTAAACCGCAGGATTGTCTGAAATACATAAAACAACCTGGATGACATCTAATTTCTTGCTTCTAAAATCTGTTGAAACTGAGATTATTGTACTAAAGATCTTAGAAACGCAGCATTTAACCATATCAATACTCTGAATGCCATTACCTCATCCTCCAGTAAGACTGTGAGAACTCTTGGATTCATTTTTAAACAAGGGCCTTCAGTGTGCAAATAAATATTTGGACCACTTTCTTGCATTTGAGCAACATTTGTAAAATTAGAAACATGCTGTCTCAGAGTGAAGCTGAAAAACTAGTTCCTACATTTATTATTTCTAGACTGGACTACAGTAATTTTTTTTCTATCAGGTTCCCTGTAAAGACGTCATTTGCTCCAGAATGCTGCAGCTACAGTACTGACAGGGGCAAGAAGAAGAGAACATATTTCCCCAGATTGGCTTCTCTTCATTGGCTCCTTGTTAAATCTTGAATAATCAGGCTGCATCTTATCTTAAAGACTTCATAGTACCATATCATCCTAACGGGGCACTTTGCTCTCAGACTACTGGCTTACTTGTGGTTCCCAGTATATTTTCTAGTAGAATGGGAGACAGAGCCTTCAGCTTCTGTGGAACCAGCTCCCAGTTTGGATTCGGGAGACAGACACATCTCGATTTTTAAGATTAGGATTTAAACTTTCCTTTTTGTTAAAGCTTATTCTCAGGGCTAGATCAAATGACCTTGAACCATCCCTTAGTTATGCTGCAACAGGCCCAGGCTGCTTGGGGCTTCCCATGATGCACTGAGTGCTTCTTTTTCATTCTCCTTGTATCATTCTGTGTGTTTGCACAATACTCAGCATAATCTCCGGCTCTCTTCCACAGTGTGTTTTTTTGTCCTGTCTTCCTTCCAGATGACTACCTCTGTCTGAGTGTGCTGGAGGTTTCTGCCTGTTAAAATGAATTTTTCCTTCCCACTGTTGCCAAGTGCTTGCTGGGAGGGGGTTGTCTGATTGTTGGGATCTTCTCTGTATTATTGTAGGGTCTTTACTTCATACTGTAAAGCCCTTTGAGGTGACCTTTGTTGTGATTTGGTGCTAAAAAAAAAATCACTAAAACTGAATTGAAATTGAAGTGATTTAAATTCTTGGATTGTTGTGCCCTCCGGTTCTTCGTTTTGTTACAGATGACATTGATTCTCTTTTGTCTGTGTCTGTTAAGTCATCATCTTTCTGTTAGTTTTTCTCATGATTATGTTACTTCCTGTTTAATTTTGCTTGCCTTTGTCACTTGTGCTTTCTATTTAGTTTCATTTCCTTTGCCTTGTCTGCCGTGATTAGTTTCAGCTGTTTTTCTTTTCCCCACCTGTTTCCCCTTCACTCGTTACGTCTGTGTATTTTAACCCTCAGTTTGTGTTGATCCTTTGTCACATCGTACTGATTGTCTGTTCTCATTTGTATAACACCTGTTTGGATGTATGAATCTTTCTTTCTGCCACCTGCTGGATTTCTGCTTCACCCAAATAAAGGTTAATTTTTTTGTTCACTTGCTCCATAATGCAAGTCACTAACACCTTGAAGAGAGTTAGAGGTCAAAGTCCACATATATAATTCACTATATGCCTATATGTTGTCAAAACAATGGCACTAAGAAACATAGTTTTGAATAGGTCATTATAGCAATATTATCACTTTGACCTTAAATCTAGTTGACAATAGACACCACTCTTTAAGAATCACAGTTTCTAAGTTAAAGGGCTTTGACCTTGGTGGATGTAAAGCAAATTTTGATGGATTGTTAACACGACCCCACTCTAAAACTTTTAAAGCCCTCATGTTTACAGATGGAATGGCATGCATGCATGCACGCAAATGCTACCAAATACACAAAAATTGCATATCAGTTAAAAAAAATGCCCCCCACAGCTTCGCAGCACCTTTGAACCTCTTTACTGTAAGTGTTAGGATTTAGGTTTAGGGGTTCTGGTCTGAGCTTGACAAAGTGGCAAAATGTGAAATGATGTTTGCTGTTAATCAAAAGGTCAGAGATAAAACTAGATAGCAAATATATTAGCTGCCAGTTTTAACAGATTTTATTTTATTATTTCCCATGTTGGGATTCCTTCTGTGCCCATTCTTCACTAGAAGCACAGCTCGTTCCTTCTCTTGTTTTCAGTGTCTCGTTCCAGCAGTGAGTCAAAGTTAATCGGCTTTATTGTGCACATTTATGGTGCTGCAGAGCTTGGCATTAGAAGCAAAAAGATAATGTGTGTTTATGAGCTCCAATCTCCCAAATATGTGTGACATAGCCTAATTGGGGCAATATCTTCACAAACTCTCATACCCAAGGGAGAAGAGCGTATTTTCCTTCGGTGCAAGATATTTTGGAAAGCGTGAAGAACTTCTATAGAAATGGCTGAGGTGGCAGAGAAAAAAAAATCCAATCCTGCTCGGGCTGAAATGTTAACAAATTTTTCATCCCAGTTCCCAAGGTACTGGTTCACACAATGCTGAAAGAACTTTTAATTACATTCGCAACTCACAGCAGAATGACTAATGAGAATTTTAGGCTTTGTGGATAGCTGCCATTATTTTTTTTTGGATTCATCCTTCATGCATTCCAACTAATTGTTACCCAGCAACTCGATCAGTGGTTGAGCTCAGCTTGTTAGAGGAGTCCAGTTCATTTATTAGAATATGTGGGGTGTTTAAGTCCTTTAGGGTATGCTCTGGGTGAAAGGCTAATAGAGCATATGCTAAATCTCCCTATTTATTAATGCCTTCCAAGTGTGCTGTTGGGTACCATACTTAGCACAGCGGAGTCATATGGTTGCAAACATTTTTAAATGGGAGTGCATAGTGTTGCACAAATTAAATCTGGGCTATTATGAAGGCTCACTTTAGTTCATTTTGCACTTCTGTTTTCACTCCCTTTGGTTTGCTGCTTAACTTAAATTCTTCATATGTAAACTGTGTTTATAATTAAACATTTGAATGAGTAATTAACTGGAGGTTACACTTCACCAAGCTCTCGGTCACAAAAGTGGGCACACATCCCCAGGATTCATTGTTTTTTTCTCAATAAATCAATACAAGACACCCAGTGAAAGCTGACCCCGTGCACTGCAGTGTCACCATGGTAACATTTTTTTTTTTATCTATTACTGCCATATGACCACCTTACACCTGTCTGCAGGGCGTCTCGGGAAGTTTTTATCTGGATTTGACTTTGTCACTCTTCACTAGACAGCTAAGGGAGCTGCATTCAGGATGAGAGAAAAGCTTCATCCTGCAAACATAAACAAGCTTTCGGATTTTTTTTTTTTATAAAGCCACAGAGGAATATACAATGGAAGTTAGGAACCTGATTGCAATATGAATACCAGACTTTTTATATTAACAGTTTCTTTAGTGTAAAAATGTTAAGACATTTCAATTAAACTGTATTATTTCTAATAAGTAACATCAACAGCTCAGTGACTGAAAAGCTAGAAAAAGTGAAACAGTTCTTATTCATCAACAAACAGGTAGCTGAGAAGCATAAACACCAATGAATGAATTTGCCACTCACACATTGAAGAGATTGAGGCCGATGCGGTAGAGGCGCTTCCTCATGACGTCTGTTGACAGCGTGGGTGATTTACAGCTGGCGGGGTTCTCACAGTGGTAGCGTGGCAGGCTGAGGATCATAGCCTGCAGTGCCTCCTTGGACGACGCTTCAGATGTTGAGCGTGCCTCCGTTGACGTGCTGCTGCTGCTCATCTGCTCTGAGCTGTTGTCTGCCGTCTCAGAGCCACATCTCTTAACATCCAAAGGCTCCACCACAGGAGAGGTAACCAGCGGTATAGTCTCCTGTGGTGGAGGGGCATAAGCAGGTTCTCTTGGCGGTGGTGGTGCCACCACTGTAACTTCCTCTGGGCTTTGAGGGACAGCCATCTTGTCCAGAGGGGTCAGAGGAGGTTGCTCCACCTCCCCCAGCTCCTCCTCAGTAGGAGGTGGCGCAGGGAATTCAACATCCTGCTCGTCTCCTTCTGTCTCTGGCTCTGGGGGTGGTGGAGGCTCTTGGGGGGGTGGCGGGAGATCTTTGGGTTCTACTGGGACCTCTGCAGGTGCCGGAAAGAGGTTTTGTGAGGAACTAGATGGGACCGGGGCTGGTGTGGAGTTTGTTGTCATGGAAGTGGTTGTGGAAGTGGGTTCCTGCTGGATGCCACTGCCGAGGGTGACAGAAGTGGATGATTCCCTAACTGAAGATGAAACGCGGAAATTTTGACTGTCAATCTGTACGGTCACATCTCGGAATGCCATCATGAGCTTGCTTGCGCTTCTAGAGAGGTCACTTGGGTCCACCGAGCCTGGATGAATTACCGAGTCTCCCACACCCACACCCCCACCTTCTCCACCCCCTCCGACTCCTGCAGCCGCTGCTGCTGCTGCTGCTGCTGCACTGAAGGAATCAGCACTGAACTGATAGTTGCTGCCTTCTTGCAGTGAACACATGGTTTTCAGGCTCCAGTTACTCAGTGCATCATCTATAGACTTTGCTAGTGACTGGACCTGTTCAGTGAAGGAGTCTTCCAGGTCGGTCAGGGTGCCACCAACCGTGGTAGGCAAAGATGGTGAGCGTACCAGTGGGATGCCTGCCAGGTTACAGCCTTCTGCCAGGGCTCGTTCAGCAGAGAAACCTTCCGTATTTTGCACACGAACCTTGCGTAGGGAGATGCGTCGAGGCAGTCGACTCTCCAGAAGTGAATTGCGGATCTTTTCAAAGTTTTTGCTGAGCTGGTACTGGCGGAAGGCAGTCTGGATCTTGCAGGCAGCACGGCGGGAGATGAGGTGGCCACCGTATTTGTGCTCTAACATTTCGATCTAAAGAAAATGGAAAGAGAGATACAGAACAAAAATTATTTGTTGAAATTTTTCTTTTGTGTCATGTGCAAAAGGTTCTGACCACTAAGGTCAGGAATAATGGGTAAAGGCATTTGTATTTAATCAGACATGATAGCAATAGTTGTAAATTTATTAAAATAATTTCTGAACAAATGCAAAACACAAACAAACAGGTTAAAAAATATTGCCAAGATGACAAGACTCTGGGAGTGTCTGGGAATCTCATGTCACTACTGCTGTTTTCATAATTTCAATGTTTGTATTGTGCATGACACATGAATATTAAATAGGTGTGCATAGTTGGAAAAAAAGTTGGGGACTTAAAGAACAAAAAAGTTAATTCAGTTGGAAAAAAAAAGAAAGAAGCCAATTTTCAGATGTTAAAGATCAGCAAATCTAAATAATGTTTTCATGGTTCAGTAAATTTATTTTGCAACATGGTCTTATGATGTGTACTGAAACTATTGCCCTTGTTTTTGCCAAAGCCACACTAAAATCTGAGTCATGGCATTCAGATATTTCCTCAGCAAACAGAGCTCATAATCTATGTGAATTCCATAGAGAAGTCCTCCAACACAACTTTAAATTGTCTGAAATGGAACAGGCCGTTAATCTTGCCTGTGAAAAATTGCTCAAATGCTGTGGGAAATAGATAGAGATGTAATATAGCCTTCCTCATCTGGCAGCAGCTCAAACACTAGATGAAACCTCTTTGAGTTTCCCAGAACAATCAGGGTGTGGGTATCTTTGGAAGTGCCCAGAAAGAGCACTTATCTTCCAAAGTCCTTTTCATTTGGACAAAATCAATGAATATAATTCTGTTTCTTTTCTAGCTTTATCAAGGGCATTAATGTGGAGGGGTTTTCTTTGAAAGAAAGGCACCATCATTTTACAAACAGTCCTAGTATGATGTCTGTGAAGGCCTTGTTCACGGTAAATGTGTCCCTTGCAGGTATTGAATGCCTACAAGAAACCTTTGAAACACAGCAGAGCCAAAAGAGCGACAAAGTTGAAGAGTGAGTGAGAGAACAAAAACAAAAAAACAAAACAAAACAAAACCTCAAGACATTTCCACACATGCACTGCAGTCCTGAACTTTTCTAGACATGAAGCTGCATGTGCTATCTCGCTAGAACAAAGTCCGTGTGACGTCTGATTGAGCTCATGTTAACCATCTGGTGGATTCACAGCAAACGCATCCTGCCTCCTGCACGCTCCATCAAAGCAGCACGCAAGCCTGAACAAAACGGGATATTTCCAGGAGTGAGAATACATCTGAGGTTAGGCTGCATGTACGAAGGGGCAGCTGAGGATGGTGTCCTGAAGTGATTCTCCTGAGTGGAGTTTGTGAGTCAGCGGCTGCAGACAGGGTACCTTTTGGTCAAGTCTGTGAAGCTGGATCTTGAATTACACAGAAACAAAGTCAATATAATTTTATGCAAGAGAAGAAGTGAAAAATTGTCACCCTGCCCAAAAAGTGTCATATTCCATTGCTGAGAAATACAATGAAAAATTTTTTTTTTCTAAATATTCTGCATAGACCTCCACTTTTTGGGGGGCGGAGAAAGAAGAAAAGAAAAAGAAAAGAAATTTAAAAGAAAATCCACATCTTTGCTTTTTTTCCTGCTTTAATTTAATCCTTAAGGATTTGAGCTGAACTCTTATATCAGGGTGATGTGTACACGAGGATAAATTTGGTCCACGTAAAATAACCTTCCTGTCAATTCAAATGCAATTGAGTGAATGGTTACTGCAGCTAAGAAGGATCAAATTGTGACTTTCAGCCGCTAATCTGCTTTCCCTTCAGTCCTGGACAAAGTCACCACATCACCAGACTTCTGCAAAAAAAAAAAAAAAAAAAAAGAGAAAAGGGGGAAGAGAACAAAACAAAGAAAAAAAAAGAAAAA
>VOQJ01034286.1:57314-81542 GCA_015052665.1 Apistogramma diplotaenia | reverse complement strand
AACTACTCGATTTTTTCTCCTTGTTTTTGTTTAAAATAAAGTGGAGATTGTGTGTAGTCTTTCTTTTTTTTTTTTTTAAAAGACAGGCACTGAGATAATATGATTGACCTCATTACTTGTGGAGGTGTCCCTCATCAAAACAAATTCTGCAGAGTTCCACTGCATGGGTGCCCTTGAATGCGCAAAAGGGCCATCAGCCTGGCTGCGTTTGATTAAATGTAGCAGTCGAGCTTGTTTGTTTTGGCTTCTGCGTAAGCCAGGTCGGGGATGATGAATAAAGCATTTGGGTCACGTTGCTTTCGTTATTAGAGTGCGTATCTGATACACTGTGCCGTTCAGATGGAATTACAGCCACCAAGATGAGCTGGAACATGATGGATGGAGGAAGAAAATGAGGAAAGTAGAGAGGATTTTATGGCAGCTCTAACAAGGACTGTGTTGGAACTACAAATGCTCTTACCACTTTTACTGGCCAGTGCAGTAGAAGGTAGTGTGTAGCTGCTTTCGAACCACAGTACAGTGCTTCTGTCTTTATTACCTGCTTTATTTAATCTCAAAGGGCCCAACACACCCAGTGGAATGGGACCTTTGCAGACTTAGCAACTCTGTCCTTGACCTTCTATGTTAACACTAGTCAACCTGGTTTATGGGTGCTGAAGCATAATGGTGAGGCTCTGCACGTATGTTACACTGTTCTTAGTAGTAATGTGAAGATAGAACCGAGATGTGGGTGGTGCTCGTGTCTTGTTTAACTGCAATGCATAACTATTAAGTTCTAAGACTCAGCCTTGATATAGTAACGTGAGCAGGTAACCAAAACGTCTGAAACCTTAATTTTTCTTCTCTCTTTCTGCCAGTTGGAGAAACGTTATCGTTAATTTCAAGCCATGTTTTGTGGCACCGAGTGAATGTTCTTGGTTGCGTCTTCCTAAATGCTCCATATGATGCTATAAAACCAGTGAGAGTGATGCAGAACGGTTAACTTGGTGACAAGTTTGGCGATACAACTGCGCTGTGGAATCCAATAAATCCCACTTTACTGCTCAGTCAGCAGTAGCAGCGTGAACATTAATATTTCATGAAACTCTGATGTTTCATGTGTTAATATGTCCTTTTGCTTTTTTTTCTGTAGAGCTGCATACGAATCCACTGCATATGTAATGGATGTAGTAAAAGAAAAGGAGACAGATGTACAAAAAAAAGTGCGGGAAAAAAACAAGACGACACCCAGGGTTCTGAGGAGAAGGTGACATATAGAAAGAGGTGTTGAGAGAGATGATCGTGCCAAGAATGGCATTGCTAAAAAATCCTCCCCATTAGCCCTCTGTCACTTCTACCTCTGATCACTTCACTAAGCGCTGATGCAGGGAGAGATTATTCTGGAGACGCAGTGGTCTGAGGGAACAGCGTGGCACCGCTCTCTCATACCACATCTCAAAATCGATTTTGACGGGCAGTGTTCCCCCTTTGATCGAGGAAAAATGAGAAAAACCATGCAGTGCAAAGTGCTGCCACAATACAGAATGAGCAGAATGAAATTAGAGTATGCAATGACAGATGTTACTCTAATTTTGAGACTTCAGTGTGAACAGATGGACAGTATGTAAATATTTGAAGTCAAGGACACCAGTCTCTAAGCCCGCTGAAGCCAAACAGGCTACCCATCGCAAACAGGGGGTTTAACACATTAAGATAATGATCTTACTTAAATAGAAACATGAATTCAATATTTTGGGGGCTGCAGAAGCAGAGGCAGATTCTGGGCTTCAGATACTGTGGGGGTGATAGATATCTTGGTTTGAGATACTTTCTCTGTCTATACATGAAATATTAATACCCGAGGGCTTTGGAAAAGTAATATGTTTGAGTCTGGAAGTTTGTGTTTCAAATGGAAAAGTGTCTCAAAAGTAAAGGTCAACCAAAAGCGCAAAACACAGCTTTTTTAAATTAATATTTTTTTTACTGATTATGAGTAAATGGCAGTTTGTGCCATTTAGAGTCAAGTGCCATGATTACCATTGCTACCTCCTTCTATGCTATCATTATTACAAATGGCCTCTTAGAAAGCCTCCTCTACATTCAACTTGTGACATTTACGACTAATTGTAAAACTACATATGTGAAGGGCAGGTTTCATGAGGAACACTGTTTGCCTTAATAATCTGGAATGAGTTAACCTCACTGACGTATTACCACAATAAGCAAAAGACAGTTTTCAATACAAATGCTTTCTAAATTGTCCTTTCAGTGGTAACATTTGTATCCACTCTAGACAGTTTTGGAAAACACTTTTATTTGCTTCCTTTCATCTATGTGGTAATAGTAGTTTAGCTTAGATGGACACTTTCTGAAAGCAAAATATGCTGAATTGTGCCTGCAAAGCTGACTAATGTCATAAACTTGTAAAATACCAGCCATGCTGAGATTAAATATGATTTTTTTTTTTTTTTACAGTCCCTGCAAATCATCCATACATCCAGGGGATAGCTGGAGCTTATCCCAGCCGCCATAGGGTGAGAGGCGGGGTAAACCCTGGACAGGTCACCAGTCTGTCACAGTGCTAACAAATGTGCAAGCACAGACTGAGCTATGTGATTAAAACTACAGATGATCTCGCACATGCTGCAGAGATACGGGGTAAAATTCAAACCATGATTATTAGCTTTCATGCTCATGCACACTGTCTTACAGCGCCGAACCATCTGCATGATTAATGAGATGATTATATAACAGCAAAACTGGGACACAACTAATGCTGACTGTATTACTAAATGAGGATGACAATAGAAATGACTTGATGTCATCAGAGAATGGGACTCTGTTTAGCTGATGCATCCTTGACCAAAGTCATTCACGGAAAAAGCTCAGAGGTGACTGAAAGACTCAATTTTAATGCTGACAAAACTTTAAATTAAAGAGAAAAAAAAAGGAATTATACTGAATGGTGAAGGCCAGACAAAAATGTACAAGAAAAAAAAATCTAAATCAGATATAATCCACCGCTGTAGTCATCTGCTGAACGACGTCCCCTTAAAATTCAAAATTGTGCATGCGCGTTAAGAAAAAAGTGATCTTATTGTGCAATAAAGAAAGAAGTCAGAACCTTAAACTGGGCTTTGTGAGCTCAATAACATGCATTTGCATTTTTCTGTGTATTTATGAGTGAAGGCAGGACATCAAATATATTTTCAGTGCTCCCTTTGATTCTTGGGAAATATCAACTGCCGAAGCAGAGATTAGCAGCAACTACTGGGCAGAAGTAAAGGTCACAACGCACCACGTCATCACCTCATCATAAAACAAAAAGCTGTGCATTCTGCATGGATTGCTTTCTTTTTCAACACCTCTCCGTTTGATGAGCAGCTTTAAGTGCATTTTTCAATGGTGTATACACAGGAAAAAAACACACAGTGGCATGTACTTAAAATTGTAGCTGGAACGCTTTAAATGGACAAAGATGAACTGAAAACACAGACAGCAAATGAGTAACACAACTTTTTCTGTTTGCTGTAATTTATATTGGCAGCACAGCTCTGTTCTGGGACTTTCTGTTCCCTACCCTTCCTTGTGCATACAAAAACCAATGGAGCTGCAGCAAGACCCCCATGCAGAGCACAGCAAGCATCAGTGACAACAGATATGGCATTGATTATGTCAGACATATCATGAAAATGTCAAGCCAGGTGGAAAGGGGTTGCAAAGAGGCTTGCAGGTATGCAGCAATTTTAGTCAGGTAACTTAAATAACTCATTGTATATACAATGTTATTACATGGACTGGCTGGTATTCAAATTTAAGTCATTATCCACTTAAATGTAACCCTATTTAGACAGAAAAAGTAATAGCGGTTTATAGAGGTTGAAAGGTAAACTGAAGTGAGTTCACACTCAAATACTTCATCATGAGGTTCTTCCCCAGTTATCAAGGTTTCACCCCACAGATCCAATTACTCTGACATTGATCTGGAGATCCATCAAGCCCCTGCACCCCAGGTTGTACAGACAGAAGATCAATCTAGCTGATCACGTATCTCAAGCCTCGTTGACAGGGAGATAGCAGGAAAGGGGGGACCTTGAGATGTAAGATTAAAAGAGAGAAAATGGAAGTGAGAAGGAGAAGTTGAGGTTAAAAGAACCTTGAGCCTCGATTAGGGAAGTGATGAGTGAGGAAATGCAATCAAAAGGGAGTGAAATGGAGCTGACGGAGAGTGAATATGGAGAACTATCTAACTCAGACATAATAGTTTCAGTGGCAAGTGCCTTGGAATGAATCCTTTGCTGGCTTATCTTGCAGTTTTGTGTGTTTTCTTCTCACTCTGCGAAATTAAATATGTATTGGCAGAGAGCGACACAATCCGATTGGCATCTAACATGTCACCTGTGAGCAAATTTCCTTTCACAGTGTGTAGCTGGTGCCCTGACTCTGAGAAGCACTTAACATCGGAGCAACTATGTTTACTGATTGTTCTGGGTTATTGATTAAGCGCAGCCAAGTGTGCCCACACTGCACTTACAGAGACAGTACTAGAAGTCAAGACTTGAGGGACGGATGTGTGCCTGGGAGAAAAAAAAAAAAGTACCTACATGATGTATATGACAGTGGCTCAAATTAGGAAGAACAAATGGATGTTGGGCTAGGATATAGTTTTAAACTTGATACTACAAATTCCCCAAGGAATTTAAGAATCTTTTATTAAATTACCATCTTTCAAAATCCACACTTCAAGACTGGATTCACACTGTAAAACACAGATTCACCCATTGCCGTTATCGCCATCTCCTTTTTGCTTGTTGGTGTGTTTTTGAGCAGAAAGGGAATGCCAAGTTATCAGCTAGTTAACAGCGGCGAGCTTGGTGAGCAAGATGTATCCATCGATTTCAAAGACACTCTTATTTGCTATATGCACTAGACCTTGAGACCTTGGTTGCTTTGAAGTAGTGCCTGCCTTTATTGTTGCCTGTAGGTACTGACTCTTTTTTAATGGCAGTAAATGAATAGCGACTTACCGCCCCCAAAGTCGCTGTTTTTACAGGCTGAATCTAAAAATGGATCTAAAAATCAGTGAAGGGCCCTTTTGCATAATTAATCCAGTAACAAAACGGTGAGGAGTCCCACAGGTAGGGGCCTTACCTGGCATCTTACCTGGTCGAAGATCGATGGACTGAAGAATGTTGTTTAGATGGATGATAATGAAAGTTAATGTTTGATGATTCTTGATGATTATGTAATGTAGATGATATCTGAGCTCCTGATGGACAACATGATAAGAACACAGACATGAGAGCATGAAAATGCATGTGCAGAAACAGTCACTTTTCAAAGACGTATCAGCTCAGGACAAAGCCGGTTTAACTCGCTGTAATAAGACGTGCTTTCTTTTCTCCATAGAAGTTAAAGCTTTTCATCAGAACATACACAAATTTAAAGGAGTCATGCAATTACAAACTTGCATCTTGTTATTACATCGTCTTCGTATTACTTTGATGTGTAAATACGCATCTCTGGCGAAATAGTACAGCGGCCTTCACCTGAAAAGTGTTTTAAAATGACACTTCAAAAAAAAAAAAAACCACATTCCCGTTTTGGTGATGAAGACAAGTGAGGATGCCAATGAAGTGATGATATGGCAATGATAGCGATGGTTTATGATAATGGAGAAAAGGAAGTAGATGCATTTTTGATAACCCACAAGTGCTAATAGGGATCAATACAACAAATGAGCAAAAAAATAATAAATGAAAAAAAAAAAATTAGACACCAGCTTTGCCCGCAAACCAACTGTCCTTCTCTTCAGACAAAAAAACGAAACACCACAAAAATGTCAGACCACAGGACATACAATACACACAAGCCAAGCTATTGTACCTCCTGCCCTCCCCCTCCCCCTCCCAAAACACAACACACCAACACTCAACCCCACACCCCCCACCCCAACCCCGACACAACCCTACCTGCTTATTTTTGAGGTCAAGCGAGAGCTCATAGTCAGAGGTGGCGGAGTGCGAGCCGGCCCCGTTGCGCTGCACCCTCAAGGGCGAAGCTGTGTGGTGCAGACTTGCCCTCCTCCCCGCACCACCTCCTTTAGCTCCTCCCCCTTCCTCATCCTCCTCTTCCTCCTGTGCAGCTTCACCCTCATGTGGCTTGGCCTGCACCTCCTCTACGTCTTGCTTTGTCTTTGCCTCCACAACTTCTTCTGTCTCTTGACTCTCTTTCTCTGCAGCCGTCTGCTCCTCTCTGCAAGGCGAAGGAGCTTTAGGGGAGTCCTGTGATGCCACCTCGCTCGGAGCCTTGACTTGTGGCTGAGGCTCGGGCTCTGGTGCAGGTTGGGGTTTTGGTTCAGGTTCTAGCTGAGGTTTAACTTCGGCCTGGGGTTGAGGTTGATTCTGTGGTTGGGCCTCAGTCTGAGGTTGGGGCTGTGCTGGCTGAGTCTGTGGCTGAGTCTCTTGCTGCTGTTGCTGGGGCTGCGGTTGCAGTTCTGGTTGTGGCTGTGGATGTGACTGGGCCTCACTCTGCAGCTCCCCTTCTCCTCCCTTCCCTTCCTGAACCATAGACGAGTCTGGAGAAAGGTCATCGCTGCAGAAAGGAGGAGAAAATGCAGAGTGAGGTGTCTGCTGCATCCGTGGTGAGCTCTGACCTCTTCTCCAGGCTGCCTGGGTTAGTGGTAAGATGTTGACCCTTTTTTTTGTGCATGGTCACTCATCAGTTCATCTGTCTACCTGCTCTGTTATGAATGACTTTCTTGTCTGTCTAGACACTGACAGACAATGAAAACCAGGAAAACATAAAGCACAGAGCAGCTTTTTAAACCACTGTGTACAAGAGTTAGAAAAAAAGAAGAAAGAAGATCAATGGATTACTTTTTACAGTGAAATCTTTAGAAGAGAAAATGTGAAGAAGAAAAAAACAAGATAGTTGACAGCCAATAGTGACACACACTCCCACACACACAGACATGGGGGGAAAGTCATGCAGCCAATACACATGTCTCACTGCCTTTTACACTAAATGTGTTTTTCTAGGTGTGAATACTTGCATGTATGGGTGTGCTGGGGGTGGCTTTTAACACTTTAAAACAACAAAAGGTGTAATAGGGATTATCCAGGAAAAACTGTGGTTCAAGTAAAAAGAAAAACATTTTTGACCACATCTTCAGAGAGGGCAAACATCAGCTGTTTCTTGAATTATCGAATGCGTTTGAAGACATTCTGATCGACCTGACACCGTCTTGCAAGCAGTTTTGAATGCCCACTTGTCAGCTGATGGCTAGAAGAACATGACTAAGCAGTCATGTTAGTGGTTCGGTAAGACTGCACTTAAGCTGCCAGTATGTTTTATAAGAAGTGCTTGTCAGATGGTCAGAAAGCTTTTGAAACACCCTTCCATCACACTCTGATAGCCAGGGTGTGGGGATGTCCAAATGGAAATGCACACGCACACACACACGCACACGCGCACACACACACGGTGTGGAAGTTCAGAATAGCATGGTTTAAACTGCTTTCCCAACCAATTTTTCCTTCCATTCAGTTTGACTATTTGTGGCACTTTTAGGTGTACAAACGAGTGCCTTCCAGGAAAAAAAAAGTGTCTGTTATGTTTGCACACACTTGCCTTCCAGCATGTGGGAACAACAGATTTTTGATTCAATTTTGATGGAGTTTAAAAAAACAGAATGAAAAGTTTAACGTCTAACTCCTAAATCAATCCCGCTTTTCACACAATATAAGTCCTCCTATGTTTCTGCTTCAGTACTGCCACAGGCGCTGTGCTTTGCCAGCACACAATAAGAGTGACACGTATCAGCAAATGTTCCTGAAAGACCACTTTGAATTCCATGCCAGTTTTACACACCAGCTGAAAGTGATTGTGATAAAAAAAAAACTGGGCATGTTATTTCCATGATTAAGATAATATTTTTCCCCCCTTTATTGGATTTGGTGATAAGAATGAAATCACAGAGCATAAAATTATCACTTTCAGCCCACAACAAATGCAGAACCTCAGAAGATAATCGGCAAGATTTTCCTCAGAGGAAGACGAGGAATAAGAAACTTTCAGTCTGGAAAACTGGAAAATATGTAGAAGTGACAGAGAAAAGCAAAAATGTATGTGTGCATTTGTGGCTAAAGTTTGCTCTCTAAAAAAGGCTTGCATTACTAAAAGCATATTTATATACTGCATCTGTTAGTGTGCAGGGTTAATACATTCAAAAGAAATCTGTGTGCAGCAAAAACCCGTCTGCATCCTTCTGCAAAAGAGCCCTGCTTCTTATTTCCATCACATATGGCAGCACGTAAGCTTGAGGAAAAAGTATTCTTCCACTGGATATATCTGGGTCTGCTTCTTCTACAATGGAGCTTATAAGAGTAATGAATAATGAAGAGAGAAAGTGTGCTGCTTCAACCCTCAGCTGCAGGTGAGCTTTTTCTCATGCAGAAAATAGACCTGCCTGGAAAAACAGAAGACTTCTTTTAGGAGAAGAGTGGTTCTGTAGCCCGCCACCATCTCTGCTTACAATGTTTCCTTTCAGTGTTGTGAATCTAAATGTAGTTGTTCCTATTTGCATTTTGCAGGAGCCCCAGTTATGGTGAGAGCTATTATGACAACCAACAGGCTCCGTGCAGCCGGATTAAAGTCAGATTCCAATAAAGGCACAAAAAAGGGTTGCAGGAAAACGTGCTCAAAGGGAATTATTTGTGAAGACGCACATAAATAACCACAAAAAATTAACGCAGCCACTTACAACATATTGTATATGGATGTGTGTATATTAATATAGAGTATATAAGCTCAAGAGTTATTTCAGTCTCATTGAGAGCTTCACATTCCTTCAGACTCACTCACATTCCCTCTGCACCTTTCCCATCCTTTTATCCATTTTGTCAAGCATCCTGCCATCCTCTCTTTCTACTCATCCCTCTCTCTCTCACACACACACATACACACACACCCAAACAGCCATATACAGTATATATTTATATATCTCCAGTCTTTCTGCTGCTCTGCCCTTCCCAGGTAAGGAGATTGAGCTGTTCCACGTGTCAGCGTGACTGACGAGGCAGAGACAGGTTCAGGATGATGCCTCTCTCGCCTCCTAGTTTTTCCATGTGTCAGTACTGAAGATGGATGAGCACAGTGGCCTCCATGGTTTCCATCCAGAATATAATTATTGTGTCCACTGACATCTCCTGCTCTCACTGTTATGATTGCTAACAGGCTGGTACAGTAGTATGACACAAGTTCAAGGGTGTCTGTTGATGCTGCATGCTGGGCAACAACTGATGACATCAGATCTAGAAAGCAAATCTCTGCTGGTGTAAATTAAATAAAAAAACACTTCATGCATACAATATGCAGGCACTAAATTGAATCAGGATGCGTGAGAGAATAGTTTTGATTCAACTCACTTTGCAGCATTACAAAACCCGGAAATATCTCTATGAATATATGCACGTCTTTATGTTTAAGGACAGGCCCTTTGTTTCAGTACTGCATGAAGTAATGCTAAATAAGTCAGCAAAATTCACTTACTGCATCAAAAGAAAATAGGTTATTCTAAAGAGAACTATGTGACTGATATATTATCATACTCTGCACTCTCTTACAGAATATAAAGTACCATTTTGTTCCTTCAGAGGTACAATGGCTTGTCAGTGGGGCTGTATCCCTCTAAGGTACTTCTTTTGTACCCCTGACACACTGTTTGTATCTTACAGAGACTGCTCTCAAACTCTTGTGACAAACTTGCACCTTAATGTAACAGCACAAGAAAATTAACCTAGGCATACAGTATGCATTTATATATATATATATATATATATAATTATCTATTACTACATTCTTAAGTCATCACAAAAAAGAGTTATTGGATTGATTAATTGGCTTGATTCCCACCTTTAATCTGACAAATGTAATTACTGCTGTCATATAAATGTGGATTTTAATAAGAAGTAGTGCAGTAGAAATTTACAGCAGCAGGTCCGTCACTGTACTTTATCCTGCTGGTGCTAAAGTTGGGAATTAAAATACTGTGAAGCTGCCCTACACGAAGGTAAAGTAATGAGCCAGCCAAGATGATATCAGTAAGTCCCCACCTGTAAGTGCCTCTGAACCATTAAAGTTCTCTTGGCCTCATGACCATCTTAGTTTCTCTCTAAAAAGCCTCCTGAGTGGCTCAGAAGCAGCTGTCCTCCATTTCTGAGCCCTAGCAAAGGAACATCAAGGAGATGCATTTTGAAGATGCTGCTCCACTGATATCCATTATTTCTGTTGTTAGGTAAAAGGGAGCAAAAGGGCAGCCGCAAAGAAATGTGTGTTCTTCCAGCGTGAAGCATCACCGGCTGTGGAAAACATGGAAGCATATCAGTGTTTTAAAGTCTGGCTTATTGGTAATTCATTCACACTGGCTGCCAGAAGTAAGATGTTACCAAAAAAAGAGCATACACAGTAAGAAGCTGTAAAATGAAATGTTAAGTTAAATGGAAGTGATAATCAGGGGTACTTTTTTGGCATAGTATGGCAGTTTTAGTTCCATTAGGTCCAGTATGGGATATGAAAAAATTGCTTTAGTAGAATAGTCTGTTTTTTGTAAATGCATATGCATTTGCTAAGCAAAAACCTATTTGAATATTTCAGTTTTTACAATCAAGATTTTGTAGCGATAAAAAAATTATATGAGGTGTTGAAATAAGCATTGGGAATGCTGAGTACAAGGCTACCTCTTAATAAAGCCAAGATAACAGTTGCCAGTTCTTCTTGTGTTTGTACTGAAATCCTCTAACCAGCTATTTTGCTGTTTCAGATCAAATGAAGGAGATTAAAGTGGAATCAAAATAACAACTGCAAAACCACAGTAAAGTACTAAAACCTGCATACACACCTGCCTATAAACAGAAAGAGGTTGCAAACTAGGAAAGGCTTCCCCATAAAAAATATACAGTAGGAACAGACTGTAAGACATGTACAGTATGTTAATGTTTCCCCCAAAAGCATCAGCATTTACAGTACTTATGTATTCATGAAAAAAGTTTCACAGAAAATGGTTACAGCTGACTCTTGGCAAGAAAGCAAATGTGAAAAAAAAAAAGTGAAACTAGAAAATTAGAAACACTGAATGTAAACCTGACTTGCATTTAGAAGGATATAGAAGAAATAAACTTTCATCATTTGGATTAAAGTTTCCACTATAATGGTGGGCGGTTAGAGGGCATGAAGGCCTTAATAGATTGATGATAATGCTTGGGTTGCTTTATTTTTCAAGATTAATTCAACTAGAAAAGTGCACCATAAGCACATTTTCACTTCAACAACTGGGGGTTCTTGAGGGTCAAGCAAAGATAATGTTACCTCCCAGTGCTGTTTGCATGACATCGATGAGGAATACCACATTCTTTATGCAAGACATGCTCTAATTATGTTACCAGCATGAACTCTCATATTTCATGCTAGTTTGACTTAACCTTGACCGCAGAGCTTTTGCTGCATTATCCGCACAGAGGTGTGGAGCAGGAGAGATGACTTATTGGACAGCGTGACCAGTGGGGGGTTCAAAGGGTCTATCCTCTGGTGGACTGCAGCCAAGGAGTTGCTGAAGAGAGCATTATGTGAGCATCACCACATCAGCAGAAGTCACAGCAAATAACATCCCCGAAGAAGAAGCTGCTCACTGCGATGATTCCTTGAATTTAAAAGAGTGGCTTTGAACATATGTGTTGCCGGTAAGCACGCATCTTGTTTATTTTTGCTTAATTTTCTGCCTACATAAATCATTCCTCCTTAAAATTAGGCAGAAATCAATTCCCCTGTCACCTCTGCTGAATTCCTCTTCACTCAGTCCCTCCCTATGTTTCTCATACTGCTCCCAGAGAATTAATCAGTTCATCAGGCAGAACACAAGGGCAGGCATGGAGAGCAGAAACCTCTGCATAAATAAGCATATTTCTTTCTTCCGATGCATGACGAGGATGATGTATGGGACAAATTTGCTCAAGTGTATTTGAAATTCACCACAGGCCCTGCAAACAGGAAAATCATGCCTTAGTGTCATATGTACAAAGAGACTTCAGGCTGAGCAGGAGGGCACGGAGGAAAAGCTGATTTTCTCACGTTTACCAGGTTATTATGCTCCACACTTAAGCCAAAAAAAATATGCTGCATTGCAGCCAACTGACCTCAGTCTCACACTGATGGAAACCACAAGAAAAAGTTAAGTATCTCAAAGATAACTCCAAAACTGCCACTTCGCTTTTGCACTGACGCCATTCCTCTGCAGGCTGCAAACCATTTTCATCCCATTTCATTTAAGAAGCTCTAACCCCTGATAAAGAAACACCAGCTATTAAAATGCACAATGTCAGCTTCCAGCCAATTAGCATCAAAAGACCTGGGTCCTCTCTAATCTAAGGTCAAGATTAGTCACTTTTCTTCACCCTCAGTAAAAAAAGAACAAAAAAAAAACCTACATGACATAATTCCCTCCTTCTCATCATTAATCTATGACCTAACCCCTTGCTAACCCTGGACATTTACAGTGCTTCAGGCGGGTACACTCCACTGATTTTTACTAAATGTGTGCCACTTTTAAAATGCCATATGCTGGTGTGACTGCTCAGGGCTATAAGTGGGAGACCTTGAGTGTGAGTACGGGGCATGATCCGTCTGCAGGGAGATGTGTTATGATGGCGTAGTTATGAGACGTATGTTGCACTGGGGAAGAGAAAAATGGGGCGGATGTTGAGGGCTAAATCTCACTTAAACTTTATGACTGGAATGGACCCAGATCAAATGCTTTATGTGCCAAAGTAAGCGAATTAAATTTACAACTGTGGGAAGCTGTGGAGAGCTGCATGTACTATTGTTCAGTATGATGGTCTGGGGAAGCATATCTATGGAGGGACACATACACCTCTAAAGGCTAGGCAACAGCTCCCTGTCTGTCATGACGTCCTGTCATCATGACAGAGCCTACATTGGTTCAGTGGGTCCTGGGTTCCTCCTGGAGCATTAAAATGCCTGCCCTTGTGAAGAGAGAATGCAGGCAGGTCCTGGAAGATGAAGAAATTGATAACATTGACTGGCCCCCATGCTCACCCAAGAGAACACCTCTGATGTTTCAGTCTATCCAACACCACTAGGTGGCACATCAGAGCGTCCAGGAACTCAATGATGCTCTGATCCAGATCTGGGATCACCTAGGACACCGTTAGGAGCATGCTCTGATACTGCCGGGCATGCATACAAGCATGTGTGGGCCATTTTGAGTTGCTGATTTTGTTGTTGATTTTCAGGGTGTTTTTTTTAATTCAGCCCTCGGCAGAATTAAAATACAGTATCCTTTTGTTCCTAGCATATTACCCAGTTCATATCAGTATAGATATCCAGCATGTATTTGGGAGTATTTGCAGACAAAAGTGAAAAACTACAGGTAACAATGGCAATCTGCTGGCAACCAAAGCAATCACCAGGAGTTTTTTGGTCCAGCGACTGCTTGGCAGCTGATTTCACCCAGCAACAGCCAGCAAACTCCTAGATATATCAGTTTGTCTAAAAGCTCATGGCAATTTATCATCAAAGAGGTGGGATATTTTAAGATTTTTTTTACATTTCATGAGCCTTACTGTCCTTGGGTGTATTTGAGTCAAAGGTTAATAGGCGGGAAGTATGCATTCTATACCTGGACATGAGAGGTGGACTCAAGTGCCTATCAGGAATACTTGGGTGCAGTAGGCATGAAAGGTAGCTGTACTAAAGTCAGGAGGTGCACTGCAGATGGTGAGTCAAAATAACTTGACTGCGTGTCACTTCTTAAAATATAAGAAGTGTTTCTGTATTCTGCATGTGTGTGCAGATTTTGACATTCATATCTGCTTCCCTGCATGACAGATAGCCCTGCACTATAAAGTTAACTAGGAACTGTATCGGTTAGTAGTTCGAGTGCACATCTTTGCTGTTTGTACAGTAAAACTTATGATGCTGGTGTATTGGGCTATAAAACTTTAATGTGGTTATTGGTGAGCATGGGGGGACAGAAGTTGGGAAATTGTTCTTTGGGTGCGGTACAGAGAAATCCCACCCAATCTGGAAGTGCCCTTAGCCACAGACGTTCAAGCATTGCCATCCCTACAGTCATGCTGTTGGATTACTAAAAACAAGGACCGTTGTTTTTAATGTTTTGTTCTATCAGTATGTTATATCAAACCCTTTTTAAAGAATAAATCCCTTTAAAAAAAAATAAAAGACCTGACTGCTTCCCTGCTATTTATACTGTGTGCAACAAACAAGCACAGAGAGTTATGAAGACCTAAAACTTAAATGAAATACTGCACTCTGTCTCTCTGGAGTTAAAGACATCCATCTGGCCTCTCTTCATTAGTGGATATCAGCCATACATCTTGTCTTTCAGTCTTTGTTTTCAATGATCAAGGTCAACTGGAGACATTCATCAGCTGCCCACACACATGCATCTGCAGTGCCATCAGTGTGAGCCACCCTCTTGTTTCAAAGCAGGAAAAAAAAGTCCAGAAAGGGATAGACAGACCATTTCACATGCTTTCTGCGTATTGTGTGATTACCAGAACGCTGGCAGTACTTTCTTGTCCATTCTTGTGAGAGTGGCTTCAGTGTAGGATAGATAACAAAGGGACATTACATGGTTAAATCATGAGATAGTCACAGATGACTCACATGGTTAAGAGTATCTGTGCATTGTTTTTCTAGCTGCCTTTTTTTACCCTTTATTTCAACGCAATGCATGTTAAGGAAAAGGTCGTTTTGAATTAATGTTCTACTAGAAGATGTTATTGGAAATGTAATAAGATGCTTTACTGCATCTCTTGTACAAAAAAGATGCTTTTAAATGGTTGATAACACATAAAATATGAATGTAGCCACTATGCAACTGCATCAAGCAAGAGGAGACCTACCCTGTGAAAATCACCTTGAGTAGACTTGCAGTGATGCATGGTGTGGGGCATCACCCTTTTCTGTGCTTTCAGTTTGCCTCGCGATCAATCTCGAATTGATTGATTATGCAGATGCCAGTCAATACTGTGCTCTCTTGGGTGGAAGGACAAGAGCTCATAAATACCACTGTATGGCATGAAAGAGGATAGGCAGACAGCTGAGATCAACGGCGACTAGTTTGTGTCGCCAAAGGCAAAGAATGGGCCTTTGGCTCTTGTTAAAATCCCACACGTGCTCTTGGTTAGCAGGGTTTTCAGGCTGAGGTGAGAATACAAAAAGAGGTGCAATGTTACCTCTTGTGATTAAATAAAAAATGAAACAAAAAGATAAAGTTTTATTTATCGTGTTGAATTTCAAGAAAAAAAAAATCACCCCAGAAGGTTGAAGGAACAAACTTGTAGCGTATACAATACGCAAGTATACACACACACACACAGACCAGTAACCACAGGCATTCCCATGCAATGTCAATGAAACATCTTTCCAGCAACAATAGAGCACAGGGTATAAAAACAGGATGGGCTCGTGAAATATGCAAGCCACTATTTCAAATTGAATCTCTTCAAAAGTCGTTGCCCCAGGTTGTGGGTAAAAGCGAGAAAGACAGCAAGAGATGCAGAGGGAGAGAGTCAGTGGGAGTGGAAATTGCATCGTAGATATACGTAGACACACTGCAGTAATATACAGCTATATACACAGCTCAGGAATCATGGGCAGGACTTCAAGGATGGAAAATGACACACACCATCATTCACTGCTATAAAATGTCCCCTATAAAATTGGTGTCAACCCTTCAATCTAAAAAAAATATGTTCCTATATTAACAATTTGGCTTGCGAAAATTGGGAATTTGCTCCCTGTATTAGTTTCAGTGCCTGATGGACTTCTACCAGAAATGTAGCAATAAGTCAGGCACTGTTCATCCTTCACAAAATATATTTCTTTTTAAAGAAAAATATCAGGATACAACAGCAGTATTATTATTGTTATAGGTGTGGTGGTTAGCGCCATCACCTCAGAGCGACAAGGTTCTATGTTCAAATCCACAGCATTCTAGAAATGGTCAATAAATAATGAGTCTTTATACAAAATGCAATCATACTCCTTTCAGAAGCTGTACATATTGTACACAATCAGCGCCACAAACTAACGAGAAGACATTCCAAGAGAGATGGCTGTAAACACGCACCTTTTTATCTTACTAATGTGGTGCAATTACAATCACAATTTTGATTGTAATTGCGCTACAGTCTGCTGCATTTTTCTTTTTCGCTTTTGTTAACCCAGACATTACTGCGATGTGATGACCTCCTGTCTGTTTGCTGCTTTATGCAGCCAAATGCAGTTTCCCCTACAAGTGTTAAAAATGTTTGGATGCAGATGTGCCGTCAGGAAAAAAAGAGAGAAGATTTGATTGGCTGAACAAGTCAGCACAAGTCCAAAGTCATGACTCCCTCCTGTCAAGTCTATTTGCAAGTCATTTTTGATTTTGTCAGGTCGAAAGTCAAAAGGCTTATGATTCAATCTCTTGCACACCCAGGTTATGTTACCCTGAAGATTTTGAGTCACGCATCTCAAATGTTTTTCAGTACTTGTTACTAACACACTGACCTCATGCAAATGCAGTGTAACTGCCTTCACACACAATTATAGCACCAAATTTCCCATAAATGGATTTACTAGTGCATCCTAGCTCTCGGTGAAAAGGCGCATCGTGTCCACTCTGCACTCCACGCCATGAAAATTCTGAAAAAGCACTCACACTGTGTCCAGTGTAAAGATTTCTTTGGAATGTGATTTTCTTTCCTTGTGTTTGTTATTCACATCCTGTTACACAGAAGAATCACAGTGTTATTTTTATACCTCATGGCAAAAGCCGCTTTTTATGGATGCCTGACAGAACGGCAGAGAGAAAAACGGGGGTGCGTTCAAGAACAACAATGCCTAGAGAAAGATTCAGAGGCTGCTTCGCCTCGTTGCGAGAGGAACAAACAATTGAGCCCGTCCCCCCGACCCAGACGATTTCACAAACTAATTGCCTATTATGTGGCCTGTCAGGGGGAAATAAGAGTTTTTCTCCCGTTTTTTTTTTTTTACCCTCTTCCGTTTTCACATATTTGAAAACATCCTAAGGCAGATGCAGGAATTTGTATTTGAATTTGACTCTCTTAAGCAACAGAGAACACTTGAAGTTGAACATTTCGAGGATCGCATCAGATCGAGGATCAGATCATGTTATTTGCAGTAATAACAGGAGCTCGGGAAAGCTGTGTGTCTGGGGTTTATATGAAAAAATAAGATAAAATCTGACTACTGTTGAAAATGTATACTAAACTAAACCTTGCAGACCTGCAGGCTCTAAGGTTATTGATTCAAGCGTTCTACTTGCTGAAGTTATGAAATAATTCTCAAGAAAGACACTAACAGTCTGTAATGACTTGTTTCCCATTTGACACTGATCTATTTATGCTTAACAGCAGGGGACTAAATTGCACAGTGGCACACAGCCTGTTGTCCAAGTGAGTCTGAATTGTTTTACATTTCATATTATTTGACAAAGGTACTTGAGAGGCAAAAAGAAAAGTACACATCACCAGTTTTATAAACTAATACCAACTCTAACTGTTACAGCTGATCTCTTCCACTACCATATTAATCTGCTGATGATAAAGAAATATGAGAGTGCGATATTATATTCAGCAAGTACACTACTTACTTCATTATAATTCATTGCATGGTGGTTATGATCACAGTGCTGGCTGTCAACCCGAGTTTGACAAACCCAGTTACATGGTGTCTGCATGCTGATGTGAAACTGGAACAAAAGAGCTGAAAAAGACACTGCTGTAAAATGCCAAAGTTAGTTAACTGTAAATTTTAGCTGTGCATCAGTGCTGCTGCCGTACTGTAGTTTAAAGATGGATGTACCATTTCATGTAATTATTCACAGTTGTTTGAGCGTATCTGTGGAAGATGCATCGGAGTGGGAAGGGATGTAATGGAGGAAAATGAAATAATGTGTAGACTGCGGTTCTTTTTTTTTTTCTCCCCTTCTAAATTAATATCACAAAATCATTACATAAACAGTCCGTCTTCTTCTTATGCAGTCAGCGGTGAGTAACAATATCTACAAAGACTAAATCCCCTCCACGACAAGCAAAGATTCAACTTTTGGAAAAAAAAAGAAAAAAAGATTGAACCCTGAACTGTTATGAGTGACACAGTTTTGTACTGAAGTGACTCTTTTATTACTCATGTACTTATTAAATCAAAGAAGGCGAGCCACCCACGGCACTCACCATGATCCTGAATCTCCTGGGAGCTACTTTATGTCATGTGGGCGAGTATTACCAGAAAGATATTATACTGGCAAATACAATAAAATGTAAAATTGCTTTGATTAAGGAGTTCATGGGAGCTTTGGTTTTCTGATTGTGCTCGGGATGCTATTGGTGGAATTAAAGGCCAGGCTTTCATGGATACAAATCTTAAAAAATGTCATTAACTCATAGTTGATGCTGTGTATGATCATTAGTCATTTTAATTGCAATGTTCTGACCCCTAAGTTTGTAGCAAAAAAGGGAGATGATGAATTAAAGAGGAGAGAAGTCTAGGTCACTACACTAAGACTTCAGTTGAAACGGTTTTAGACTTTAGAATTTTCCTGTATGACTTACACATCATTGTGGAGGAAATTCGGTTCATTAATCGTTGCAACATTGTTTCAGTTCTTTGAGAATTTCAGGCATTTGTTAATGCTCAGCTCTCTTAAGGAACCACCACAGCATTTCAGTCAGGCTGAGATCTGGACTTTGCGTAGGACACTGCAACACCTTGATTCTTTTCTTTTCCAGCCATTCAGCTGTACAGTAGATGTGCTGGCATGCTAGGGCTTATTGTCCTGTAGTATTTCCCAATTTGGGCCAAGCTTTAGCTGTCAGACTGTCAGTTTTGGCTCCAGAATACAATGGTACACAGAGGAGTTCATGGTTGATTCAGTGACTGGTGCTATCCACTGTGGCCAAACATGTCCACTATGGTCTTGTCTGCCAAAAGGACATTGTTCCAGAAATCTTGTGGTTTGTTCAGATGCAGTTTTGCAAACCTAAGCCTTGCTACAATGTGTATGAAGAACTGGCTTTCTCCTTGCAACCCTTCCAAACAAGTCATACTTGTTCAGTCTTTTTCTAATAGTTCTGCTGTAAATCTAATATTTACTGTACTGGGCCACCTGAGGCACGTAGATGGCTGAGTCTGTGCTGTCTGCCCTTGGGGGAGAATATGATTGGACATCAACTTGTGGAAAGACTGTTAACCATCTTGAATGTTTTCTGCAGGTTAATAATCTATCTCACTGAATGATCAACTTTAAATTATTTAACTTACACTGCTTCTGCATTTTATCTTGTTTTTTGTTAAACAAATAATGACACTGTGTAATATGTCATTTATTGTTTATTTAAGTATTTTAAGACCTGCTGTTTGTGATGCTAGCTTAGCATTAGCATAAGCTCCAAATTTCTAGCTAAACTGAATAGACAACAACACAGAAGCATTTTCCAACTAGATGCTGGTGTCTGCTCAGTGCCTGATTTAAAAACAACAACAATAATATATATATATATATTTTTTTTTACAATCTCTAACAAAAATACAGCCTCATCCAAACAATAAGGAAGAAGAGGATTGCACCATTTAATCAAGTCTCGTGCAGTGCAGCTCATTTATTCAAGTGGTGGCTATGAATGACTAACACTAATCATAACCTTGGTGGATGTTTATTGGATGACTAAATCTAGCTTACATTTAGTGTAGTTATTATATCCATTACATTATAATACATAGGACAAGGGTGTCTTTATAGATTCCCTTAGAGAAATTGATAGTGTAACCTGTGTTAGGAGTAGTGGGCAACTGCAGAACCAACTACAGATATCAGCCAGTGCCTTGGGTCAAGGGCACAGTGATGAGGGAACAATTGGACACGAGTTAGTGCTGGTTATGCATTTGAATGTGCAATCTTCCCCAAGCAATGGGAACATGGGTGTGCAACCTGAGACAACAGCTTATATAGTAGAGCTGCTTGTTTCAGAGCTGTGTTTTTTGAATGTGATGAGAGAAGAGTGGGTGAGTGACTTTGTAAGGGTAGCCTTAGGGCGGTCCACCAAATCAACATTCAACAAACCGTGTCGTCATTAGTATATTTGTTTGATTTTTTTCAGTGATAGTTGTTTACTGCATTATTGCAGAATAGGACAGTGAGAGGATAAAGTCTTCACAGGCATATTTTAGACAGAGTCATCAATGGCACTGAAAGATTCACACGTGTTATGAAGAATGAAAATGAAACTGCTCAGTGTGCTGGTGCAGACAGTCGACATATTAATACAGAGCAAAGTGCTGTGAGTGAGAAATTTCCCCAGTGGTGAGGAATAACTTTGTTGTATGAAGAATAAAGATGAGTTCTGAGAGGATTATCAATACAGCGCCGAAACTGATTGTCTAAGAGATTACAGCCTAACGGAGAACAGAAGAGTGTGGGGGCTGAAAATACACAAATTTCCACAATAATTTAGACAAAAAGGATGAAAGGCAGACTGAGGTACTAAAATGGAAGCCCAGCTGCACTAATATACTGTAGAATATGGACCAATGGAGACAGAGAGAAAGGTACACTGGATAAAAATGCTGTCGATGAAAGGCCCAAGCAAGGAACTGATATGAAATTTGCATGGTATGATTCGACCAAAAAAGATACTACATGACAACTGTCACAGTAGAACCACAACAAAAGGAAAGAGAATGAATAATTCAGTGTGTTTACTCTCCAAACCATTTCAAATAACACTGAAATTAACATTTTCTATACAAGTTGAATTGCACTCTTAAACTTCCTTTGAATTAAATTGTGGCCACTGTGTTCCAACAATAACTATTTCTTTTCTTCTGCTCTGTTTGCTGGAGACCCACCAAAACCCATGTTTGTGCTCTGTCACCTGGTGATCATTTCCAGTCCTTACTTGCCAGAAAAATGGCAATGGTGAACTGCCTTTCAATGTTGCATTTTCTTTTACAAAGCATTGTGTATCTGTATAAGACCTGCGAAATAACTGATGAGAGCAGTAAGAAGAAATGAAAGCAGTAAAGTTGTGAGATATTATAAAACCAGCTCTTTTGTCACTTAATATTTATTTGCAGCTGTTATTTTAAACATTGATTACTGCAGCTTTAACTAATCGTCTGTTTTCTTAGTAGACTTGCCATTATGCTAATGATGCTGCTCAAAGTCAGCTAACAGGGGATTACATCTGTTGCATTCATGGCATTATTTTGGTAGTGGCTAGCTGTGTCATTTTTCAGTAATAATAGAAACCATACAGTTACAGATTAAAAAATGCTTGCTTTGTTGCTGAAGTCATGGTTTAGAAAAAGTACAGTTTATCTCAGCTCTAAGGTTTGACTGTGGCTCAGGAGGTAGAGCAGGTCATCTACTAATCAGAAGGTTTGTGGTTTGATTCATGCTGCATACCAAAGTATCCTTGGGAAGATAATGAACCCCAAGTTCATTATCTTGAACTCTCTGATGCAACTGTTGGGAGTATGAATGTGAATGTTAGATAGAAAGCACTTTGAAGTAGTGCTTGCATGAATGTGTGTGAATGGGTAAATGCAGACGTGTTGTATAAAGCGCTCGGTATGGTCAGCTAGAGTAGAAAAGCACGAACTAGTCCATTTACCATTATTCACAAGTGGAGACATCCGCAATCTTCTCAGGAGTGGATGCCCTAGTAAATTTCCCCCAAGACTGTGAAATACTTCACATGTCTTGTGGTCATGTCTGTGGGTAATGTTGCCATAGCTCAGAAGGTACAACAGTAAACTTTTAATTGGAAGGTTGAAGGTTCAATCCCAGGCTTTTGACATGCCAATCTATCTGGGAGCAAAATACTGACGTGCTTGTAAAACGTAGAAAAAAAAACGTGCCTGCAGAAACGACCAATATCTACAACTTTTTGCCAAAGAGGAAGCACATCAAGGTCATCAGCTCACCAACCTTCACTTACATTTGCACGCAGAACATTTTCTCCCTAGTACAGGAAGGTGAAAGCTGTCATATGTATGGCTAAGAGATAAAAGCACAAGACAGCATCTAATAAAACACATAAATGTATTATATCTGAGTGGGTGTATCCATACACAGACTCAACCCAGGACGGCCAGATACTTGATGAAGCCAAACACAGTAGATAAATAAACACATGAGATAAGCACATTGTACCGCACACACAGCCTCTTTGTATACTCCATAATGTCAAAGCTATTGCCCAAATGAACACTTGCTCTCCCTGCTACTGATTAAATATTTAAGGTCACACTATTGCTTTCACCTGAGGTCATTTTAAAGATTTTTAAACTAATAATGTAAATTTTTCTGCAGATTATATTCATAGACTTACAGTGTTATTTAATTCCCTTCCTCTGGGGTCTATTTGTCATCAGCACTTGGTGTTACGAAAAGAAAAAATAGAGTGAAGAGGTTGTTTATTGCAACAATGGAGCTGAGGCAGGAGAGGCATGGTCTGGCATCAGGCACACCATTCACTCCATGCCACATTCTCCATTATCTGTCACTGTTCTCACACACTCATACTTCAGTATCTCCTCATCGGTGAAATTGCTTTTAAGGGAATGGTGAAAAAGAAATGTTTCACCCTGGTTATTCTATGGCACAAAAGAAAGAGGAAACTCTGGCTGTGCCCAGTCTCGTGTTTCCATTGACTCCACAGAAAGTGGCGAGATGCTATCCCGTCACCAGGATGATAAGAAGTGGGCAAAATTCAATTACATCTCAGTGAAATGTGAAGAATTAAAAAAAAAAACCAAGAATAGGAGTCACTCTATGCCAGCGTGGGTTTTCACATTTAATCTTTTCTCTGACAATGGTCTTCTGTGGAGATGATGTGAGCTGTTACAGAGTAGCCAGACTGATTGGTAATGTCAAAGTAGGTCTATGTCGAAATGGGCTCCTACAGAAACAAACTAATGGTGCATTTTATGGCCAGCCAGGTTGAAAGAGTCCAATGAAAAAGAAAGCCTGATCTTCTCCAGAGTCTTCACTTACTAACAATACCCCCAACGCTAAAGAGTCAAACTGAACTTCTGCAAGGAGAAGCCACATTAACACTCTCTTATGAGTCAGTGGCACTATTTTCAGCTTCATATTTTTCCTTTTTATTTAAGGTTTTTTTTAACCATATTTTGATAAAAATGGGAAAATCTGTGTGGACTGGCACGACTGGTCTGAAATAACACATTATGACCGCCAATCACCTCTTCAAAGCGAGGCTAGAACTGACAGGGTATGACAGTCTGACATGCACACTGCAAAGATGACTCACCCCCACCCCACCAAAAATAAATCATATAAATAAATAAAAGGCATCGCTGAAGTCATGGTAACAGCTGCATGGAGCACAAAAGCATGACTAAATGTTGCCTTCTTTCATTTCCTTTCATCAGCAATGAATGGTCTGAAGGTGGCTCACATATTATAAATTAATGGGAAAAGACAAAAACCAATTTTAAGCTCATAGATCTTTCTCATAAAGTCTTCTCTTCCCTCGCTGCTCAAATAGTTTCTATACTGATCACAGACAACTGAAACGGAAAGGCAAACTCCATTCATATAAGATATTATCTTTCTGGAAACAAGTACCTACATCATTAAATTTTACTTTTCCTTCCAGCGCTTTCTCAAAACTAAACCACAACCACACTTCGCCCTTTCTCCCTTCACTCCCACTCACTTTCCTCCTCGTCATCCGCGTCTCTCATTACAGGGAACGAGGTGACAGCGGAGCAAGGTAGCCTTGTCAGCAGTTTTCCGTGTCCTCTCCTCTTCCTCTACCACCTCCTCTTCTCTCTTTTTCTTGTTGATCTACCGTCATGAGGCTGTCGGCTGGCTGTCAAGGACAAGGACTCTACCCAGTGATGTATGCTGAACCTGACAGTGTCACCGACACGTGGGATACCTAATGTCACTTCACAGAGAATGGTAGTGAACAACCTGCACTCTGTTAGATCACTACATTGTTTAGTGTTTGTGTGGACTGGAGCAAAGGCAGGGTAAATGTAACACATTTTTAAAATTTTTCTCTTTTAATATCTCAGATGTGCCATGCGGCACCATAGCCAAGACATAATCAAGGCTGGGTCTTTTTTTTTTTTTATTATATATTGTATTGTCTAAAATTATAAAAAAAACCA